>CAUYLG010007873.1:0-72774 GCA_963573385.1 Cacajao melanocephalus | reverse complement strand
TTTAGAAGGCAAGCCTTTATATAGAACAAATTTTGTTTTATGAAAGAGTCACTCCATTGTACTTTGCTTAAGACTTGGAAATATTTCCTCCCAAACTGGTGAAAACTTTTCCATGAACTGGTGTTGGGAATCACTGCATAGGTGGAATTCCAGCTGGGGCCTGTAAGTGGGAAGGGGACATGGAAAGTAGCGGCAGCTCTGGGTTTTACAACTAAAGATCATTTGCATAACCAGAGCTGTCCATAGTAAATTACTTCACGGTGGTTGATTCTAGGGGTTGATTACATTCTGCCCTTGTGCTATAAGGTGATATAAGGTGTCCAGATGAAAAGTGCAATTATCTGAGTGCTTATACATACCCAAATAGAAAGAAACCTTCAGCAGCTTGAGGTGCTTTCCACCCCATTCACAATAAAATCCTCAATGCATACCACAGTCCACAAGGTCCTCTGTAGCCTGCCCCCCGTGCTGCTTTTCTGATCTCATCTCATTCTTCTCGTTCACGCTGCGCATCCACACTGGCTCTTTTGCTGCTTCTCCAGCCTGCCAAGCTAGTTCCCACTGAATTTTCTTTTCCCTCTACCTAGAATGCTCTTCCCTCAGGTGTCTGTGAAGCTTATTCTCTTACTTAATTAAAGTCTCTGGACAAATACCACTTCTTCATCTAAAAGACCTTCCTACCATCCTGTCTAAAATTACCACTCCCATTACCATCTATGCTCTTAATCCTACTTCATTTTTCTACAAGCATTTATGATCTGACATACATGTTTACTTGCTTGCCTATTGTCTGACTTTAGAGTGTAAGTTTCATATGAACTGAGAATTTGATTTCACTCATTGCTGTATTTCCAGCACCTAGGCCAGTCTGGCATAAAGCATAGGGATTCAAAAAATATTTCTACAGTCTATGAAGTAGACCTACATAGACAGGCTGGGGACAGATTATGAAGGCCTTTGATGTCTGGAAAAAAGTTAGGCTAAACATTATCAATAAGGGACCTATTGAAAGCTTTTAAACAAAGGAGTTTTCTTTGTGAGAGTAGTCTAGTAATAATCTGTCGTCTGAGGTGGGAGAAGGAAGAAAAACACAGGTGATGAGACATTTAGGGGGCTATTGTAATCAGATGAGAGGTAGAAAACCTAGAATAGGGTGGCATCTGCAGAAATGGAAGAGATGGATGTGATAGGCATTCAGGAGGGAGGCTTATCAAGATTCAGCAATCAAAGCTACCTTCCAGAGTTTGAGCCCAGGGAGGGAACTGCTAGTGCTCTTAACATAAATGGGACTACGAAGGAAGAGCTGATTTGGGGCTGGAAGGAATAAAGGGCTTCGGAGCGTGATGAACTGGAGATGCTGTCAGGAGCGTCAGCTGGAACTGTCAAGGGGAAAATTTAGAACTGGAGCTTAGGCAGTCAGACTGCTGGCAAGATTTCAAATCTGTCCACACAACAATGGTAAAAGCAGTCAGTAGGTGGTATGAAGTAAAAAGAGGACCAGGGACCCCCACATCTGTGGGTATAAGAAAAAAACCAGTAAAGAAAGTAAGGCGTCCAGAAAGTAAGGAAAAGAAATTAAAGTCAAGAAGTAAGAAGACACTCAAGAAGGTGCAGGCCCACAGAGCTAAAAGACAAACGCTTTTTGATAGTGGAGGCAGAAAATAGTTCTGGGTGCTCCTAGAGAGCCAAGGAGTGAGAAAAGGGCCGCGAATTTGGTTTCTGGCTGACCTGCAGAAGCACGATGGAGATGGCCGAAGTCGAGTGTTGATAAAAAGAGTCAAACTCTGTAAAATATCTGTAGAGCTCTATTCTGAGCCAAATATGAGTGACCATGGCCCGTGACACAGCCATCAGGAGGTCCTGAGAACATGGGCCCAAGGTGGTCGGGCTACGGCTTGGTTTTATATATTTTAGGGAGGCATGAGACTTCAATCAAATACATTTAAGAAATACATTGGTTTGGTTCAGAAAGGTGGGACAACTCAAAGCGGGGGGCTTCCAGGCTATAGGTAAAGTTAAACGTTTTCTGTTTGACGATTCAGTTTATCTGAAGACCTGGGATCAGTAGAGAGGAAATGTTCTGTTTAAGATAGAGGATTGTGGAGACCAAGTTTTTTTGTGCAGAGGCGGCTCTCAGCAGACTTCAGAGAAGGAGCAGGTAATAAAATGTTTCTTATCAGACCTAAAAGGGTGCCTGGCTCTTATTATCTCCTAGATCTGGGAGGGAAAGAAGGAAATGGGGGGAAGAGCGATTCTCTATAAAATGTGGATTTTTCCCACAAGAGACTTTGCAGGGCAATTTCAAGGTATAACAAGGAAATGAATTTTGGGGTTAAATATTTTGATTTTTTTCCGTTGTCTCATAATGTTATGCCAGAGTCAGATTGGAAAGTAAGTCACGATATATAGAGTCAAAAACCATCTGATGAGAATTTATGGTTTGAAGGGCATGACTCCCTAGATCCCTTAGATAGGAATTTGGGCAAGATAAAAAAAAAATCAGAGGTCAGTCCTCACAAGAACAATGAGAAAAGAGGAGGAAATAGAGGTGATGGGGTTTGGAGTTAAATCTATGTCAGCAGATGAATTAATACTCCCAAGGGTAGTGGTTACACGCCCTGAGTTTCCCGACCACTGTCTCCAGACACCCCGCCATCTTGCCAGGGAGTTGCAGATGTTGATTCTCTCAGTCCACAGGGGTGGCCAGGGTCTCATTGCCTATAGCCAAGGGATGCCTCTGGCCTCCCTAAGGGGAGTACCCCTGGGACCCTGGAGGCAAAAGCACAATGACCAACATCAGATACACAAGGTATACACTTGTTCTCCACCATGGAGACAGGGCGACGCCAGCCGCAAGCAAGGCATGACACTGCCCATTCTGGACAAGGGACTCAGAGCTGGTGGGCACGTGACCCAGGGTGTGGCTGACCAGAATAGGGCATCTGGGAGTCTGGTAAGGGCCCTAGAGGGTGGCCTTCACCTGTGACCTACCATTTTGGCGTCATTCAATTGTGGGACTGGGAGCCTGAACAATGCATGCACGTACTGCTGGGCCTCATCATTATCTGGAAATAATTGGTGTAAAATAATCTCATTGGATTGAAATTCCATTTGTGTTATCATGAGACATGTCAATGAGAAATCACAAGAAATTTGTAGAAATGAGAAAGAGAAAAAGTTGATTAAGTGTAATTTCAACCATTGACATTTTTGAAAGGTTGCAAAAACTAGTTTTAATGTTTTGTCACCAACATGTGCAGACTTTCTCGTTGATAGTAACTATTAAGAATTTGAAGAGACTGTCATTCAAAAGTTTTCATGAGGATTTGAGGATGGCGATTTCGAGCATTAAACCTGATGCTGAAAAAGTCATGGTCATGGACACAAGTTCCAGTTTCTCATTAACATTCTGAAAAGGTTTTGTTTCGGCTTCCTACAAAGCCGTAACTTCTCTGGGACTTTGTATTTCACTTTGTCTTATTACAATTAAGTAAAGAAAATGTAATGGACCTTTTCCCCCAACACTCGCATAGACATCCTACTTCTTAATTGACCCCAGGCTGCCATTCACATATTATTGTTTTCTATGTTTGCCATACTATGAAAAGGACTAAGACGCATTGTTCTGATGGCTCAGGATTGAAGAATGGCAAAGTGGGAATAGAATAAGGTTGAGAAGGAACTTTACCCCAGACTGGGTAAGAAATCAAGTCAGAAAGGGCTGATAGCGGGGTTTGTGGGAAGGAGAAAGAGGACCGGATCCCGAGATCAGAAAGTAGAGCTGGCCCCCAAAAAGTAAGAGAGAGTGGGGGCTGAGAATGGCAGGGCGCTTGTCTTAGTCCATTTTCTGTTGCTTATGACAGAACACCAGAAACCGGGTAATTTGTAAGGAAAAGGAATTTGTTTCTTATAGTTCTAGAGGCTGAAAAATTCAAGGTCAGGGGGCTGCATCGAATGAGTGCCTTCTTGCCGGTAGGACTCTTTGGAGCCTATCACGTGGTGAGGGGGCTGAGTGTGCCAATGTGCTAGCTCAGGTCTCTTTTCCTTTTCTATAAAGCCACCAGTCTCCTTCTCATAACCCATTAATCCATCAACACATTCATCCGTGGATGAATTGATCCATTCATAAAGGCAGAAAGCACTCATGATTCAGTTGCCTCTTAAAGGCCCCACCTCTCAATACTGCCGCACTGGGGATTAAGTTTCACCATGAATTTTGGAGAGGACGAACAACCAAACCATAGCAGCACCATTTTGCATCCCTCTTAAGCTTGACTTTCCTTTGCAGCCTTACTCTAGATATCAGGACTTTTTTGTTACGCATGCCAGAAAAACAGGCTCACCTACTCTAGATAACTGAATAGTCCGGAAGGCAGGCATAGCTTCAGGCATGGCTTGATGCAGGAGCTCTCCACCTCTTAACTCCTAGTGTTACTGGCTTTCTTCTTTCGCTTTATAGGCTATTCTTGGGACAGGAGGAAAGTAACAAACAGGAGGCTAGACGGATGGATGGAGGAAGTATGGGGAGGAGGAAACTACTCGTGTGACTCTGATCACCTCCTGGGATCAGAGTGAAGAAAAGCTTGAGATTGGGTTTTAAACTGGAAATAGCCTTCAAGAGCATCTGGTCCCCTTTACAAGAGAGCAGAGTGAGACCTGGAAATGGCAGGTGACTGTAGCAAGGTCACACAGCTGGCCTTCAAACTTTCTGATTTCCAGTTCGTTTGGCATTACTCTCTATAGAAATAAAGATGAGGATGAAAACAAGTGTCTTCAATTAGGCAGTCAGTCTGCCCTTCGAGAAAGCCCATGTGTAGTCTGGAAACGACTGCCCTTTACCTTTTTCTCATCCTGGAGTTTGGGCAACGAGGGACACTCTGATCCCCGGGGGAACGCCGGCACACAGTCACACCTCCAGGGCTTAGAAGTTTATCCCAGGTGAAGCAAAGACCCCAGGAAGCACTGATGTGTGCTCAAGAGTTGTGTAACCCAAAAGTGCACATCTACTTAGAAAAGTTTGATTTTGATTGCCAAAGAAGGCAAAACATCTTAAAATGAAGTTGAGCTATCTTTGGGTAGGATGCAAATCCGCCCATGAGTATATCACATCAGAAACGATGTGTGATTTCTTCCAGTCCCTCAACCCAAAAAAGACGAACAGATTTAACTGATGTGTTCTAAAAATAAATAAATAAATAAAATCTGCTTTGAGCTCAAAACCAAGTATAGAAGTTTCTGGGTTTTGAGAGGAGGGGTGTGGGGAGGAGTGGTGGAGGGATAGTGAGGTAAAGGATGATGGGGAAAATTGTTTTTTCAGTGTAAAAACCAAGTTATAACAGTGCTACTGCTTTCGCTATGAACATTTCTGCTTGGGAATAACAAGATGACTAAAGGTCACAGAAACAAGGTTGGCTTGGAAAAAACTTATGAATGGTGGTTATAAATTTAAATTATCACCCATATGGCTGAGGAGATTTGTTCCTCAGAGTTGAAAACCATGGTGAAAGTCTCAACACTCCTTTAAGCTTGCGTTTTCCATAACAAACCAAGTTAAACCCACCGGTGACCCAACCCCACAGGACTCGGATTTGAGGCCTAGCATCTGCCTTCGTGAGGAACCATGTCCAGATGCAAACCTGGTTGTCTTGGCCCCAGGTGTTCCCAAGCCCCTCCCCAGCCTGCCTCCCGCCTCCCAGTGCCTCGGGTGGAGGAGGTGTCCCTGTGGTCCACCCCACACACTCATGTACTCTGCTTGCTGGAAATGGCATCGGCTCCCTTCTTCTCTGAGGCACGTCTGAGCTTGCATCTATTATATAACAGGGTTTTCTGGATTGAAGCAAAATGTCCTTCACAGGTCACCCAGTATTAAAATAGGCAACTTATTAAATTTATTTTGTTGTGTAAGTACCCCTCTACCCCCCGCCACTGCTCTTTGGAGTGAACGTTGATGCTTTTAGTTCTCTTTGTCTTTTTCAGAAAAAAAGAATGTGCTACTGTGGTGCAGAAAATCAATGGTAATTTTTCAGGCTATTTAGGATTATTCACATGGCCGGCTAAGTCTGATGCTGATAGAAAAAGAAAGTTTTGTTGCAGAGGAAATCTTCAAGTTTGAAACATCACCACTGGTGTGTCTCTGTGACTTTTCTTCACAGAACTTGAATATTTATCCCACAACACTAAATGGGTCAATCCCGGCAGTGTCCATTTGATCCTAATATGTGCTAGTGATTGTGATGTGTGTAAGCCGAATTCCCTATCAGCGGGGCCCTCAGAAGTTTATAAATGTGAATGTGTATTGGGGCCAAGGGGAGGCGGTGGGGATGGAGAGCAAAATATATTGCATAGATGAGTAATAACTGATAGAAGGCAGAAAAGTCATGGGATGTGAAGGCTATACATTGCCATGGGATTTCAAAAGAAACTGAGATGATCTTTGTTTGGCTTTAGGAAACCTCTTCTTGGAAGAAGGGCCATCATCATGGGAGGTTTATAGTAAACAAATCACATCCAATCCCACACAGCCCCTCTGGGCAGTAGGCATCACAATTCCTATTGCACAAGGGAGTCGTCTGGAGTGCAGAGAGTTTACGTGATTGGCCCAAGGTCACATGACCAGGAAAGGGGGCGCTTGACCCCTTGTTTCTTTCTCCACGTGGCCCTGTGGTGGCATTTGATGTGGGTGTTCAGGGCGAGGAGAATTCTGATCACTTCAGATTTTGCTAGTGAACAGAGATGCACTTCAGGGGAACTCATGGTTGCATGAGCAAAGGCATGGGCCCAGAGACACTGAATTCTACAAGTTCAGGGCCAGGTGTGGCACTCGGCAGGCCTTACACAAATAGGAGACCCAGTTCTTCTAGAACTTACCCCAAAGTTGAGAAGATGAGAGGCCCAGTATGAAAACCCTGATGAATGATTTGCAGCAACTTGTAGGCAGAAAAAATGTTGATTCTTGCCTGCCACCAGCTCTAGTGTTCCGTCCTCTGAGAGGCCTGAGTGCTTTTCATGCTAAGCCAATGCCTTATCCCAAATACCAATGCTAAACAGATGGGTGGGTCCTGTCCTGTGTGTTTTTACCATAAAGCCTCAGGGCTGGATAGCTATCAAACAGGGACTCACTCCTGGGACCCTTCTCTTCCACCCCTGACCTGCCTATCATTACACCTATGGGTAGAAGGTGTTCTTAGGGCCTTGCTAACCCATATAGTGCCTTTGTGAGCATTAGTAAAAACCACCTTCTCTAGGCAGATGCAACACCAAGATTGCAGAGCTTGCTAAGCCAAGAGTGAGCTGGCTCTCACCCCCTCCTCCTCCTCAGGGGGGCACAAACTGCACATCACTGGGGGTGTGCCTGGTCGTTCCTTTCAGCTCTTCCTGGAGAGAATCAGTATGCTGCCAAGCAGCTTGCTCTGCCCCTAGAGAAATGTTCCCCCAAAACTCAGTGCTTACATGATCCCAGCTGAAAATCTGGATTGGATAGTGATTGCTGAAACATCCAGGTCTAGTGACCACTCCTGACAGTGCATTTGGGGTATTGGGGAGGAAAAGGTGGCAACCAAATAGATGGAAAATGAGCCTGACTCCTGGAGTCTTATTTCAACTGCAAGGTAACGTATGCTTCGGCAGCACAAAATTATAGCTCGGCTAGTCGGCAATAAATCACACCAGCTGCGAGAACATGCACAAAACTCATTACTAACATGGTCACTAAACACACCTTGGACAAACGCTGCTCGGATAAATGATCAGAAGCAACGAGACACTCAAGAAAGTATCAGTGACGTGCTCCAACTCAGACAATCCCTTGAAGCAGACCAGATTGCAACTGACACACATTCTGGAGAAAACCAGTTTCTTCCAGCCTTCTGCCCCACAGACCATCTTGCTGCTTCACACCACAGGTGTATCTTGCTTTATTGGCAGAGATGTTCCTGGTTAGTTGTTGTAAATAACTTGAATTTTGGTTAAAACTGACCATTTACAAGGTATGTGGGGATAACAACAATAATTTGCACATCACAGTGCAGAATCTTCTCCTTGGAGGGAGTTCTTTGTCATCGCCTAACACGCAATGCTAAACTGGAGGTTATAAGTGAGCTCCAAAGCTCCCTGCTTTCAGGGGAAATTATAGACAAAACTTCTTTGTTGGGAATGAGGGTCCAGAACTTCTGCCTAATTAGTACTCAAAAGGTTCTACAATCCAAAAAGTTTCAGAAGCCAGAATCAAAATTTTTGAACAAGTTCGGAGTTAGAATGTTGGTGCACACCAGTTCCTGGAAGGACAGGACTATTTCTTACATGGACAATGGCTGTCAACTAAGTTATTGGTCAGAAGATTTCTTTTTCTTGGCACCTGGCAAGTTACCAAACCTTTTTGGGTGTATTTGTAAAGACAACAGAGAAAGAATGCCAGACACAAGCCATCCTGGCCTCCTGTTTCCAAATGGAATGGCCAACCTACATTTATGACATGTGGGGGTTCAGTCAGGATGGTGGGAGAGATTGTATAATTATAATAGTCACAAACCTTCTTGGAAAGCTGGAAGGTTTTTGCAAAAGCCTTGGGAAGGAAGTTATGGTTGAAGGCAGCCTAATACCCTTTCCTTGTGAAAAGAACATAGTAGAGTTTATCCAAATAAGTTGTTTACTCACATGGTCCTAAAACTAACCTTTAATCATTTGCAGGCCAGATGGCTCTCTCAGCGGAAGGGCAACCGGGTTTATTACCTGCAAATGGTGTTTGCTGGCCTCAGAACCTGGCCTTTAATCATTATCCACAAGTGTGTCGACTCAGAGCCTCTGTTATTAAATCTATACTGAATAAATGCCCTGAGTGCCAGCTGGTGAGGGCCAGTGGCTGCTAACTCTCTCTGCAGCATCTGTGGCTATGGACCCCTAGCCCTCTCTTTCACTGTATTCTGTGTTTGAGTGCATTTGTTCATCCGTCACTGGGTCAGGGTCTGCGGGTCAGATCCCGACAAGGACATAGGGCTGCACCACTCGGAGCCTGCGCTTCTGTCAGTACGAAGTCACATGTAGCTTTCCTGGTTCAGGTGCCTCCTGTCCATGTTATGTCCTGGGTTTCCTGGAAGGGCACAGTCCAGGGTTGAGCTGTGCTGAGGAGTCTGTTTCAGGCTCTGGCTGCACTGCCCACTTTGGCCCATTCTCTGAGTTTAGAGTCACGAGACCCAGGCCCTCTTTCTCCCTCCTTTTTGTTTCTTCCATGCAAAGAATAGCATCTTCAGCAATGCTGAAGGTTTCCCATGTTGTCAGCATCTGTGCTGGGATTCGTCATTAAGTGCTGGTGGGCTGCTGGATTTTGACATCACATTGGACCCTAAAAGACAATTAACCGAGTAAAAATTGTTGAGGCTGATAATGTCAGAAAGTGTCAGCTGGAGAATGGGGAAAGGTGATTATTGTTTCTCTGCCTTCTGGGCCAAGTGCTTGTTCATGAGCTTTGCCCAACAAGTCGCTATTCCAGGGGCCAGGGAGCATGAGGGAGGGAGTCAAGGCTCCAGGACCTTCCAAGGATTACTGAGCTCCAATCCTAGCCCCTCTGAAATGAGAAACTGAGGCTCATATGTTTTTCTAGATTCTTAGGGGTAAGTCAGGGGTCTAGGACTGGGCTGTAAGACCCAGCTGTGAAGGCTGGTTTAATTCATGAATGGTAATCACACAGCACATCGCTCTGTCATGCACTTTGAATATTTTCATTGCTGTTCCTTCTCCTTTCCAAAAGATAAAGGGTGTGGACCTGACATGCTGGCCGTGTCTGCAGAGTGACTTGTAGGTAAGTGATTCGTCCTCTCCCCCCTGGCTTCCACATGAAGTAAATGCTGCCCAGGAAACCATAACTAATGTTTCAATTATCCAAAAACTCAGAGAGCACACTTGCCTAAGCCAACCAGGCGCTACTGGTGTCTTTTAAGCAACCCCACGACATAAAGCATTTTCCTTGCCAACACACATAGGACACTGGTTTATTTTTGATGATTTCAGAGATTTAAAAATGTCAAATAGATTCTGGCTGTAAATGTCCCCACAGTGATTTTGTCGTTTTGTAGAGAAAAGAAAGCAAGCTTCAACACCACCCCTTTCAGAATCGTCCAAGCTGTGGCCCCAGCCCCTCCTTTCACAACCCCTTCCTACCACACCCCCATCCTATTCATATTCTGATCTTCGATACACTTGAAAAGATGTTATTTCAAATGTTCCTACCAAAGAGAAAATTTTTCTTGTGTTTTTAGAGTCTGCCATCAAAGGACTTAATCTGCATTGGGGGCCGGCGGCTGCAGATGTGGGCGCTGGAGGCGAGAGAATCATACACAATGCAGTGGAGCTGAAGAGGCCTCGGCTTCCTGGGTCTGGCCCCCTGCCCACACCGCAGAAGCCACTGAGTTTTGGTCAGGAGATTCCTTATTCTTGGCACCTGGGAAGTTGCCAAACCTTTTTGGGTACATTTGTTGGGAGCCAGTTGGTTCAAGGTGACATAGAGATGGGAAGGTCCCAGACCTCCTGACTCCCAAGGCAAGGTGGTTACGTCGTCCTTCAGAATGCTGTGTGCTTAGCTGGGGGCAGCAATAGAACTAGACACAGCAGTGCGTTTAGGTTCCTGATTTAGCATTCACAGTCAATTGATCAAGGTTAAGACAAAGGTTACCCTTGCAGTGCAGTGGGCAGGAGTCGGTTTGCCCAGCAAATTAATCAAATAAGAATTGATGGAGAACTTTTACAAACAATCTGAGAAGACTAACTCTGGTATTCTCTTGACAAATATTTGTTGATGGTCTATTGTGTGTGTGTTGATGAGGTAGCAACACACATTCCTGCTCCTAAGGAGTGAAACAGACACGTCAACAGGCCAACTCTGAACGAGTGCTTAAATGCTACACGAAGAGAAGCACAGGTGCTAAGTGAGTGGGCCGGAAGGGCACTCACAGCAGACTTGGGCCATCATGGATCTTGGACTTTTTCCCAGGGGAAGCCATGTTGAAACCGAGAGCCGAAAGATTTAAAGTGAAGACGTGGTTTGGAAAACCACACTAACGGCAACATGGGAAATGGATGGGCCTGCCAAGAGAGAAGGTGGAGAGACCATGGGGAGGTCACTGCAGCTCTCCCGGGAACCTGATTTAGGGAGGCGACGGTGGGTGGAAGAAACCCCAACAGCCTCAGAAATGGATGAGATTTTGGAGGAGAGGGAGGGAGAGAGAGCAAAGTGAGGAGAGGGAGGCTTCTGAGCGAGGTGACTGCATAGAGGTGGTATATTCACTGACGAGGGGACGCTGCTAGGAGGGTGGCACAAGGGGGAAAGACAGGTCACCGCTGAGGGGAGGGGTTCTTAAAAGAGCCTCCAAGTATAGGGAGGGAACAGAACTTGAGTTCAGTTGTAGATATGTTCTAGGTGCCTCTGCAACACAGAGAGGAGAGGTCCAACAGGCAGGCAGATGGGTACCTGGGTGAGAGCGGAGAGGAGAGTGCAGGCTGGAGTTGAGGTCTGGGGGTCCTCGGGTGGCTGGAGACTTGAGTGGGGATTACCGGCTTTCCCAAACACTTTAGCAGCATCCTTAGCAATCAAGAATTTGGTGCTAATTACAGATAACAGCAGGCCTCATTTGCATATTAACAACTAAATATACTAATTACAAATTAGCTTTGTCTATTCATTAAAATAAGCCCAGGAGGCCTTTTTACTTGGAAAGGCTTTGACAGCATTTAGTTAAATTACTGTGTGTGCACCTGGAAGTAATAGCAGCTGCATTTCCTGTACACCATTGTGTAAATCAGACAGGCAAAAGAGAGGCTTTAGTGGATTTAAAACCAAGAGGGTTTGATTTTGCAACCTCAGAAAACCAGCGCATGCATGTGGGTAAGAGAAGTTTTCAGGGTAATTAAAAGGAAAGTCTAAAATTATTCTAGTTCTGTTTTAAGTTTTGTGTAGCTCCTTCTACGTGAGGAAGCAGGGTTCCCAAACATTCTCCTAAAGGGCCTTTGAAGGCAGAGGGCTTCCAGGCTGAGAGCAGAGGCTTGCAGTGCTTGACAGCATAGAAGGAGATTTGGAGCTCAGTTGGAGAGGTCGGGAATGAATCAGTGATAGTTACATGGAAAAACCGAACAAACTGACAGTGACAAACTCCCAGAAAAACAAAAAGTTAACAAGAAGAAAACACTCTTCCGGTATGTGAGGGGCGTGACTGTGCTGCACACTCAGCTAACCACTGATGTCGCTGAAAGTGGCGACATGAGTATTTTGAAAATAGACGGCATGGTTTTCCACAATAAATCTAAAACTGAAAAAGTGAAAAAGCATCCTCAGTACACTGTTCACAAATATAAAGGTGAATAACTGAAGATGTTGTCTTTGAGGAAGAATTAGGAGACAGACAGATGGGGCAAGAATGGCAGTCTTCTATTATACACCTTCTGGTTATGTTTGACTTCTTAAACCAATGTACATGTGCTATTTAATTTAAAAAATACAGGCTCTGAACACATGTTTGTTTGGCTTCAATTGCTAAGTAAAAGCCTGAACAAATAATGCTGCCTCGAGTCTACTAACTCACCAAAGCAGAAAGGAATCAGTTGGATGTGCGACCTTCCAAGACCACACATCCCCCAGGCACGTGTCGCCAGGACAAGAGAAGTGTTGGCTGATCTAAGTTACGGTCCTGCTGTGGTACTTCCCATGACCTACCTGAGGAAATGCACATCCTTCAGGGCCTCTGAGATACGGGCCCGGCCAACCTCTCCACTTCTTTTTTTAAACCACTGTCACCCAGTGACACTCTGTCACCCAGGCTGAAATGCAGTCACACAATCGTGGCTCATTGCAGACTTGACCTCCAGGGATTCAAGCAATTCTTCTGGCTCAGCCCTCAAAAGTACTGGGATTACAGGTGTGAACCACTGTGCTCAACCACCTCTCTACTTCTTAACGTCCTCTCCTCACACTTGCAGCTCCTGCCACCCTAAGCAGATTGCAGCACTGAAGGACACACACACACACACACACACACACACACGAGTATTAGTCTATTCTCATTCTGCTATAAAGAACTGCTCTAGACTGGGTAATTTATAAAGGAAAGAGGTTTAATTGACTCACAGTTCCACATGGCTGGGGAGGCCTCAAGAAACTTACAATCATGGCAGAAGGGGAAGGAAACACATCATTCTTCACATGGCAGCAGGAAGGAGAAGTGCAGAGTGAAATGGGGAGAAGCACCTTATGAAACCATCAGATCTCATGAGAACTCACTATTATGAGAACAGCATAGGGGGATCCACTCCCTTGATCCAATTATCCCCACCTGGTTCCTCCCAGGACACATGGGGAGTATGGGAACCACAATTCAAGATGAGATTAGGGTGAGGACACAGCCAGACCATATCACACACACCCCCCATGGCAGTTGTGGACTCCTCCTACCACCCCCGTGACCTGGCTGACTCCTGGCTTCTGCTCACTTCCCCTCTGTGTCCTAGTCCAGACCCTTCCTTCTCCAGAGAGCCTTTCCTGGCCTCCTGTGCCTGTGGGCTCCCAGCAAGCCCTGTGCTTACCTCCTACATTATCTGTCATCCTCTCTACCTCATCGACCCTTAGAACAGGAACTGTGCCCAATACAGATTGCACAAATAAGTATGATTACTCCAGAAAGTAGCTGAAGATCCTTCTTTTTGTCTTCCCTCCTTTCCTCCTTCCAGTCCCCATTCACCAGCAAGGCCCTTGTCTTAACCAGCACCACACGCAGCCTCTGCCTCTTCCTTCCCCTACAGGAAGGAGACAAAATCCAGCTCTAACGACAGAAGGAGGGAGGGTCAGATGAGTCTCAAAAAAGGTAGAGAGAAAGGCCTGGGATGTTGGGCATTTTCATTTTTGTTCAAGCCCAGATACTAACCTCCAGCACAGAGAGGAGCGCTGGAAGTCCTGGCCGTGCATTCCCAGTGCTGTGCAGCCCCTCATTAAACACTCCCTTTGGGCTCCCTGAGCCAAAGGCACTCAATCCTTTTGGGAAGCGCAAGGCTTACGTCTCCCTGATCCGGTGTCTCCGGACCGACTAGCTCGGATTTTGCTTCCTGAGGGATAAAGCCCAGAGATGAGCTCTGTCCTGCCTCCTCCCAGACCTTAGCTGGACCCAGCCCTGCTGCGCTTCAGAAAAGCTTGTTCTCCTTGCCTCCTGGCCACACCGTCCAAGCAAGCACACACTGTCGAGTCTCAGAACACCCAGCCCAGCCCAGCATCCCAATAGGAATCCAGCGGAGAGGAAAGGGAAAACTCAGCATCCGTTAGAGGCTCCAGGAGAAGGGCCTGAGGCAGCATGAGCCCTGTGATGGTGGCAACAAGCATCATAATGACGGCAAAGAGTTTTTCTTTGTTTTGGTTTTTCGTTTATTTTTTATTTATTTTTTGAGAGAGTCTGTCTCTGTCACCCAGGCTGGAGTGCAGTGCCATCTCAGCTCAGTGGAACCTCTACCTCCCAGGCTCAAGGGATCCTCCCACCCCAGCCTCCTGAGTAGCTGGGACTGCAGATGCATGCCACCACACCTGGCTAATTTTTATATTTTTAAATATGGGTTTTCACTGTGTTGACCAGACTGGTTTCGAACTCCTGAGCTCAAGTGATCCTCCTGCCTCGGTCTCCCAAGGTGCTGGGATCACAGGCATGAGCACCATGCCCGGCTGGCAAACAGTTTTTCAACCCTGACTGTGTCAGGCAGGTACTGTATGCTTTACACACATCACCCCACCAACTTCATCAGCAATCCTGGGAGGCAGATCTGTCTTCGCTGGCGCTTAGTGGAGGTGGAGCCCGAGGCTTGGAGGGGAGAACTCACTTTTCCTGGTTATCCCAAGATGGTTGAGTGAGAAGAGGTCCCCCACCCCAGGTCTGCCTGTCCTCAGAGAGTCTGAACTTTTAACTTTATTATTATGCTGTTATGAACCAGGTTGGCAAAGGAGGGGAGATGTGGAGAAAAGAGGTGAGAGAATTTCTTTTTAAGTTTAAGGGCAGCTCAGCTCATTTTGAGAACCAATTTGTAAGGAAAATCTAGCTCTTGAGTGGGGTGTGGCCTCCACCTCCCATTCCTCCCAAACCCACAGGCAGTGGCCCAGATACTCCAGGGATTCTGAGGTCGATGTTTCTTCCTCAGTACCAAAGTTGAGCCAAGTGTAAACAAGCAAACACTTTAAATAATGCTCCGTGAGGTGAGTCCTTAATCAGCGTCTCACCCAGACTTTCTATAGCCTCTGCAGAAGCACATAGACCTTCTGTGTCTACAGTTCTGACAAGCAATAAGCTCACACCATCCAGGCTGATGGCTCCGCGTGCCTTTGGCAGTTAGTAATTTCAGATGCGGTGGGAGGGAGTTCTCAGTGAAAGAATCACACTTTCAATCCAAAATTAAAGCTCAATTTGGTCTAATTGTCCTTGATTTTATCAGTAGCATAAAATGGCTGATTCCATATGCAAAAATAAATAAATAGTTGTGCAGCTTTGAAATCCCTTCTTATCCCTGGGGACAGAGCCCGTCAAGTTCTGTGTTATTTTCATCCACCAAACAGTGCTGATCTTTCTCTACCCTTTTCTATTTTCTCTCCCTTCTCTGCACTTCCCCCAGCCCTTTCCAAAAAAAGAAAAGCATAGTTTCTCTCTGTGTGTCTATCTCCTCTGTCTGTGGCTTGTATAATTTTAGAATGGAAGTTCCTTAAGAGCAAGAATAGTTCCTTCATGAGACGATGATGCCCAGAAATCTGGAAATGCCTACTTAAATGGTAAATTAGAATAAAGAAAATAATACAAGTGGCTGTTTATTTCTCTCACAACAATTTCTTTGCAAAACCCAGCATTGGAGACCATACTTAGGCCTGGAATGAAGAGGCTGAGAGGCTGTCCCGGGCCTCTGGTGGGAGTCTGCTTTCCAAGAATAACCACAAATTTACCCTCAAGCAGCAAGGAAGGTGCCCATCTCTAGTCACCAGAAGACCTGAGTTCTGGCCTGCCTGTGCCTTCAGTTAGCTGTGTAGTTTGGAGCAACTCCCTTCACCTCTGTGGTACTCAGGCTCCCGATCAGGAACGTGAAGAGCTGCGGTGTTTCTGAGGTGCCTTCCAATGGTGGCTGGAGTAACCTCTGGGAACGTGGAAGGCCGCCAGTGACCCAGAGGAGGCGGTGGAAGAGGCACAGTGTGGGCAGTGGCGGGGGATGGAGAATCTGCGGAATTTGAGCTCAGTTTGGGGGGTGGAGTCAACAGGACCTGTGACCCAGTGAATTTGGGACGAGGAGGCAGCAGTCCATAAGAGACGCTGTATTCTGCCTGAGGGACCCAAGAGTGCATGTGCGGATGACACGGATCAGGATGGCCATCAGGGAAGGTGTTAGAAATTTTCCATCTGTGCTAGTTGTAAAATATGTTCACAAATTCTGTAACGCTGTTCCCATTAAGTGGTGGAGCCTAATTCTCTTCTTGACTATAGATGGCCTTGATTTAGTCACGGGCTTCCGACGAGTACAGTGCC
Organism: Cacajao melanocephalus; assembly: GCA_963573385.1. Taxonomy (NCBI): domain Eukaryota; kingdom Metazoa; phylum Chordata; class Mammalia; order Primates; family Pitheciidae; genus Cacajao; species Cacajao melanocephalus. The sequence goes on along the minus strand of CAUYLG010007873.1, from coordinate 56,257 downwards.
ACAGAAATAACGCTGTGTGACTTTTTAAAGACCAGCTTGTGAAGACAATAGAGCTTCCACGTGGCTCCTTCCTGGGAGCTCGCCCTCGGAACCCAGTTGCCATGCTGCGAGGAAGCCAAAGCCGCAGGCGGATGCCCCAGTTGAGATGCCAGCACACAGCCACAGACGCAGGGAGAAAGCCCGTGGGGCAGCTCCAGCCACAGCCACTGTCTGACCGCAGCGTCTTGAGCAACGTTGAGCCAGAGCCACCTAGTTGGGCTGAGTCAACAGCCAGGACCATGAGAAACAGCAGCAGTGCCTGGCTGCCCCTGTGTCGTGCCCCGGTGTTTGGGTGGTTTCCCAAATGCTTACAGACTGCGGGACATGTAGGGAGGGGCCCCATCCTTCTGGCTCCTGGTCAGAAGCACACAGTACATTCAGAAGTGTTGAGAGCAGAAAGTTTGAAGAAGTGAGTGTTTACAGGGGCAGGGGCAGGGGCAGGTTTAAGAGAACCGAAGAGGAATGGTAAAGTGCCTGGAAATCAACAGGAGAAGCCATTCCTGCCCCTAGGCCTGAAGGGACATGCCGGGGGCAGGCGGGACAGTGTGACTGGGAACCTGGCTGAGGGGCCTGGGGAAAATGAGGGCCTGCCAGAATCAGTAGAATCCCTCAGACCGTGAGGGAGTAAGAAGGAAGCACCATAACGCCCACCCTGTCTCCTCTCACTCACCCATCTCCTCTGATGTCTCCCATTGGCTGACCCCAGCGGGATGCCAGAAGGCAAGGGAGGCCATAATGTAGTCTGTGGAGGCCAGCTTCCCAGAGCGGCGTGAATAGATTTGGCAACGGCTAATAGAAAACAGCATAAATAAATAGAGCGAAAAGAGAGTGAAAGGTGGAAAGGTGGGAAATGAAGCCTTTCAGGACAAGCGAAGCAGAGGTGACCCCAGGTGAGCAGGAGCAGGTAAGATTGCACAGGCAGGAGAAGAACCAGATGGGAAGGGCCTGCAGCCCATAGAGCCAGCAGGGAAGAATTTGAAATGGAAGCAAGCCAGTACTGCCACATTGACTTGGGAGGCGCTGACATTTGCAGGCAGCTGGGCCTCTCCCGGGCTTTGCAAGACAGAAACCTGGGGAGGAGGCCAGGTGGAAAGATGATGCCGCAGCAGGCGGGTCTGTCCCTCACAGTGACTGCCGTGTAAACCAGCCTTGCCAAGCCTCGATGCTCAACTCCTCCAGGTCTGGGACAGTATGTGCTTCTTGCGTCCTTGTATCCTGCACGCAGGGGCTCGGGTGCCACCCGAGGACTGTGAGGACCGTGGCCCTGTGGGAGGTGTGAAATGGAGGTCAGAGGCCCCCTAATGGAGCCACCATGGGTGGGTTGGGAAGCGGGGGCAGCCCCTGGTCCCAGCCCACGCTGGCTGGAAGAATCCTGAGAGCATGCATCTTGCTCCCATTGGTGTCCTGGAGGGCAGAACTGGTCGGCTCCCGGCAGGGAGCACTGTGTTCCCGTGAGCCCCTGCCCTGGCCAAGCCCTTGAGTTTTGGTGCACAGAGCAAGCTGGGGAGGCGGCCATTGGATGAAGCCCTGTGACATGGACAGGGGTGACTGTAGGGAGGGTGGCTGCTGAAAAGTTCGATATGGGGCTCACGCTTGGGGACCTGGGAGGTCTTTCTCTGACTTATAGAGTGTTAACATCTTCTCAGAAAGAGATGAAAGAGGATGCTGTGCCCATGCGGGTGCAGATCAGATTGTAAGGGTGTTAGGCGGCTCCAGGACTCAGACCCTGCGGGGAGTAGGAGGGTCGGGGTGGACTTTCTGCAATGGTAGCAATGTTTTTCCATGCGTCGAATGTTGCAGCCACTAGCCACAGGCAGCTGTGGAGCAGCTGAGAAGTGGCTAGTGTGGCTGAAATACTGAATTTTAAGTTCTGTGTCATTTTAATGACTTCCCACTTAAATGTACAGAGCTGCATGTGGCTGAGGCTACTGTGGTACTAGACAGTGCAGGCAGAGGCTGAGCTGCTTAGAAGGGCTGGGAGAAGGACTCTCTGCTCTGGAGATTGAGGAAGAAAGTAACTCACCACTCTTTAAAGAAAATGCCTGGACTGTTAGGAAGCTTGGGCAGCATCTGGCCAAAGCGCTTTACTTAACAGAGGAGGACGCAGGGGCTCCGCAAGCCCCCAGGGTGTGCTTGGGAGGTTGGAGGGGCAGGCAGCAGCAGAAGCTAGGGAGGATTTTCCCGACTCCCATGATCCAGCAGGCACGGTGTGAAGCGGAGCAATATCAGGGCATAAAGTTGGGGACAGAGGAGAAAAGGAAGGAAGGAAGAGGACACAGACTTATGGGATCTCCCGAAGAGAGCCCTGCTAGACTCTGTGGTTTAGTCTTCAAGGGGACGTGCGCCCAGCTCACCTGCCAGCTCAGAGCCGGGAGCATGTGACAGGGATGGAGCATTTCCTGGAGGGAGTCTGGGGAAGGAGCTGGTCCACCTCTGCAGAATCCCTGGTGTGCTAGGAGGGTCGCCCGATGATGCCTGGAGCCCTGCGGTCCAGCCCTTTCCCTGCGCGGCTCCCTCGGGGCTCTTGCTGCTCATGCCTCTAGAACCAAGAACCTCAAGTTTAGGGCCTTGAAGCAGGTCCCAGACCTCAGTGAGACTGTTGCTTTTGGACAGGCGCTGGGAAGGACGGGTGCTCTGTCTGGCATACTGTTTTGACACTGGTGTTCCTGTTCCTTCTGGGATCGAGAGATACTACTGTGCCAGCAAACACAGATTTTTTTTTCTTTCTATCCTGTTGAATCACTTTTTAAATAAGAATAGGACCTGGGTAGCTGGTTGATTTTGGCCTTGAAACTGAATAGCTCCAGGTCTTGGTGCTTGATGAGGGCCTCTTCCTATTCCTGTTGACCTTTCTTGGGAGAGACCGTGTGCTTTCATTAGCCAAGGCAGAGACACAGATGTCAGTGTGGGCGACAGTGCTCCAAGTCCTGCTCCTCACTTCTGCATTTGTCAGTCAGGGCCAGAGCCAGGAAGGAGCTGGGCTTTCCTATGGGACACCAAGGACAGCAAGGCTGACGGGTTCCTCACCGCCACTCAGGCCACTCAGCAGACAAGGGCTTCAAGAGGCCTCAGCGCAGCCTACTTCTGCTCCCTTGTAGTCACCCACCCACCCACCCATTCAATAACCCTTTTTAGGAAGCTTTTGTGGTCACACGGTTGAGAGGAAGAAGCCTGGCTTCCGCATAAGGGATGGCATTGCTATGCAGTAGGTGTGTGGATGAAGGAAAGCCCAGTGCGGTAGAGTGGCGTTGAGGAGGAGGTGACTGATGGAGGGGTGCTATGAGCCAGCATCCCCAGAAGGGATCTACGGTCAGGGGCAGCTTCCCTTTGAGGTGGGCCAGTCATTACTGTGGGAAAAACCTCAGCTGCACTTTTACTTTAAGAGGGAATCTGATTTCACGGAGGGTGCCACTGGGAGCATGGACAGGAAGAACCACAGGGATATCTACTGAACTTGGGGTTGATTTTGAGTAGTAATTCTCTGGGGTTCCCAGTTAATGCCTTCACCTTCAGTGACGTGATCAGCGAATACCACATGGGCACATGTAGTGCTTCTGCACGCAGCTGCACTTCTTTCACCAATAAGGGTGCTGTCCTTTAAACCGCATGCCAGTTCCAACTGTCTTTTTCAGGGGATCAGGCCAAGTAGAGATCATGAGAATGAAGAGGGGATGGGAAGAGGCATCAGGAATGCACATGAGGAGCGTGAACACCTCCTCGGTGACTGAAAGAAAAAAGTGCCCACGTTTCTTTGCACAGATTTTGCATTCCTCTTGCATTTGGCTCAGCATCGGCCATTTTTTGCCCTTCTATCTAAGCGAGTTTTGCTGTCAGTGGCCAGGGCAGGAAGCCCTCGTAGGGAGCCGGCAGAGAGGTGACACAGTCCCCCTGGGTCGTACAAACGTGGAGCCTGATGAACAAGTGAAGCTGGTGGGTGTTCTCTGCCCGGTGCTCGCCCAGATCTGGCTCTGTCTCTCACCGGGAGCTGAAGTGGCTTTCACAGTCCTGAAGAAGTTCATTGGTTTTCTCACGTCCTGTTCCCTGAGCAGCCAGTCGGTGTGTCATTTTAAATAACGACTCTGTACAAATGGCAGTTCTGTCTCAAAGGAAATGCCTTGCCTAAGAAATAATCTCACCATGCCAATTGTGGGATAATCGTTTTCCCACCAAAAACACTAGGAAAATGTTGGCTTTTAAGACACATAAACAGCAGAAATGCGAATTCACTGGCTAACGCCAGTAGAGAGGAAAGAAAGCCACTTTCCTCGGGATGGCAAGCTGAGGACGCTCAGCTTCCGCCTCACATTTTCCCAGCAGAGTTTCCCACAGCTGCTTAGGAACGGCTCCTTGTGCTTTTCAGAGGTGCTGGCATCGTCAGCACCGTCTTGCAGGTGATGCTCCTGAGGCTCCCAAAGGTTGGGCGTCTTTACCACGCTACCCCAGAGGGTCGGTTTTGGGGCAATCAGACCCCCCAGTGACAGACTGCAGTTGTTCACACCATTTTCACCCTCCCTTACAAATCTGCAGTGACAAAGGGACTGGCTTCCTCCTCTCATGTTTTCTGCTTTTGCTTGTTTGGTTTTGCTTACTGCCTGTAGCAAGTTGCTGGAGCCAATTTGTATTCAAATTCAAAGCCAAGCTGGCCTTGCTCAGCAGGAGTTGGCAAGTGCGTTCAATTTGTGTCGCTACTGCACACGTCCTCTCTCTGGAGAAGGTCTGGACGTGGACTAGAGCTGCCGCTCCCCATCAAAGAAAAATGCCTCCAGTTGCCCTCGGCCCCTTCCTGGTATCACTATTTGTTAAGCGGGAAGTTGCAAATGCCTCATTTATTGTCACCGCTCTCATGTACCGTCCTCTAAACACATTGAAGCCTCTGTGGATTGGTTATTGCTTTGTCTAGCTAACTGCCTCACCCCCCAAATCTCACCAAATGCTAGGCTGCACCCTAATGTGGTCTCACAATGAGAATTAACTTTTCTCTTATGTGATGTAAACAAATAAGAACAAGAACAAAACCTAGTGATCCTCTTCTGTGTTTGGTAGAGAAGTAAGAACAGATGCAATCATATCACCAAGATGTAACCCACAAACGCCAGGTATATCCTGTGTGAGAGGGCAGGTTCTGTAGCCCAGAGTCCACGGATCAAGGCTTACTTCAAGGGAGCTCCTGTTTACAAAGTTGAATTTACCCTGATGCCTGCGCACAGCACCTAACATTAAACCTACTGACGCAGGGTTTCTGATTCCAGACAAAATGGAATAAGTGCGTTCTACCTATTCCTCCTGCTAATTGCAACTGAAAACCCTGGACAAAACACATAAAGCACTAACTACTAGAAAGCTGGAGAAAAGAAGATGGATAGCTAGAGACTCTGTAATTGGAGAATAACCCCAGATGCGTTTTGTGTTGGGATGGGGAGGAGGACTGTTTGCTTCCCATATATCCTATTCTGGGCACTACAAAGCCCCCAAACTTGGAAATGCCAACTGGCTTAGACAATTAAAGAAAAAAAGCTCCAAGGAAAGCCTGCCTTCTCTAGCTAAAGGATCAAGAAAAGGGTGGTCCTGTATGACAGAACTCTTTTGACTATTTCCACCCACTGCCAGGGAAAGATAAGAAACAATTCTGCAACCATTCACCTTCCTACTGGGTGCTGTGGCAGTGGAGAGTGTGATCAGAGCCCCATGGATTATTCTTCCCTGCATTAAGGAGGCACCACACCATTCCCTCTCCACCTGTCATGGGGAGAGTGTGGGGTGAGACCCTGCCCACAATCCCCACTTGCACTAAGTGAATGTCAGCAAAGAGGAAACATCCCAACCCTTCCCTAAGCGGGGCATTACAGAGAAGAGGAAGCCAAACAAAAGGGGTGGGTTGGGGGAAGATTACAGGGAAGATTCTGTCAACTTCTCTGAAGAAAGAGATTTTTAAAATTTATGAATGAAGTTGTGGGAAGACCCTCAAGTGGTCTGTGAGTGAAATTGATTAGAATTAACACAGCAGTAGGTTTGAGAGCCAAACTAATACCTTGAAGATTTCAGATTGACCTCTGGGTGGTATACAAGTGGGGCAGCAGAGATAGCACTATAAAGGCTTTGAAAACAAAATTGACATTTAAACCACAAGCCCATAAAAGTAGGCATGTGTGTGTTCTGAACCTAAACAGGTTAACGGCTTACTAAAATAGACATTAAATAGGTCTCTATTATATCTCATGATGTAATACATAAAGTGTTCGAGAGGTAATCTAAAATAATTCTTCATACTAAGTACCAGAAAAATGCCAACTCAAACAAGAAAATAAAATCAACAATTACCAACACGGAGATAACATAGATGTTAGGATGATCTTATAAGGATTTTTAAGTAGCCATCATAAAACTGCTCCAACAAACGATTATAAATACTCTGAAACAAATAGAAAATTGTAAACTCTCAGCAAAAATGGAAGCTATAAAGGAGAACTAAATTGAAATTTTAGACTAAAAAACATAATAACCAAAATATTTTAAATTTTTTCTAGAGGCAGAGTCTTGCTCTGTCATCCAGGCTGAAGTGCAGGTGTGCAATCATAGCTCACTGCAGCCTCAAACTCCTGGGCTCAAGCAATCCTCCTGCCTCAGCCTCCTGAGTAGCTAGGGCTATAGATGTGTGCCACCACACCCAGATAATTAAAACAATTTTTTGTAGACATGAAGTCTTGCTTTTTGTCCAGACTGGTCTTGAACTCCTGGGGTTCAAGGGATCCTCTTGACTTGACCTCCTAAAGTGCTGGGATTACAGGCATAAGCCACCCTTCCTGGCCCAATAAGCAGAATTTTAAAACTCACAGGATGAGTTCAATAGTAGAATAGAAATGACAAAGGAAAGTGTTATGAAACTCAGAGATAACTCAATAGAACAATTCCTATTATCTTTGAATAAGTCTAAATAATTATTCTATTGACTTATTCTAGATAATTATTCTGAGTAGAATGATTTTCTAGATAATAGAATAGAAATAAAATAGAATAAGTAGAAATAAATTAGATTAGTTCCTAATCTATTTAAAAAGAAAATAGATTTTTAAAAAAATGATTCTCAAGGACCAGTGGGACAGTGACACAAGATTTAGCATTCATATCATCAGAGTCCTAGAAAGAGATAAGAATAAATAAAAGTGAGCAAATATTTTTTGAAATAATGACAAGAAACTTCCCAGATTTGGTGAGACACATAGACTTGCAGATTTAAGAAGCTGAGCAAATCCAAAACAGGGTACATTTAAAGAAATTCGTGGACAGACAATCACATTTTTGAAAATTAAACACAAAGAAAGTATTTTAAAAGCAGTCATAGAGAATGATTATAATGACAGTGAATTTCCCATCAGAAACCATGGAGGCCAGAAGGAAGAGTCAGAATGTTTTTCAAGCGCTGAAATAAAATAACCGTCAACCCAGAATTCTATATCTAGCAAACTTCTTCAGGAACAAAAGTGAAATGAAAACATTCCCAAGTGAAGGGAAACAGAGAATTTGTTGTCAGAAAACCTGCTTGAAAAGAATTGCTATAAGAAGTTCTTCAAACAGAAAGGAAATGATAACAGATGGAAACTTGTGGAACATCAGTTATGATGAAAAAGAAATGAAAAGAGCAGATATCTAGATAAATATATATACTATCCTTCTTTTGAGTTTTAAATATTTTTTATGATTGTAAGCAGAAAATTACAACAGTCTGATGTGGTTCTCAACAAATGTAATAATATTTAAGACACTTCTGTCATTAAGGGGAGTGGTAAAGAAGCCTGCATGGAGGTAAGGTTTTAATATTCATTCCACTTGAAGTAGTAAGTTGTTAATATTGGTAGGATGTAATGTGTTATATATGTATATATGTCATAATCACTATAGCAAACACTTGAAAATACTAAAAAACATTATAGATAAATTAAAAATAGAATACTAAAAATTGTTCTGGTAGCCCAAAGGAAAGCAGGCAGAAGGAAACAAAGGAACAATAAAAGTGGGGAGGGAGAAACAAACTGAAAACAAATAGTAAAGTAGCAGACTTAAATCCTAAAATAACAACAGTGGGAGGCTGAGACGGGAGGATCATCTGAGGTCAGGAGCTCAAGACCAGCCTGGCCAACATGGCAAAACCCCGTCTCTACTAAAAATGCAAAAGTTAGCTGTATGTGGGGGTGGGCACCTATAATCCCAGCTACTCAGGAGACTGAGGCATGAGAATCCTTGAACCAGGTGGGGGAACAGGGGCAGAGGTTTCAGTGAGCTGAGATCATACCACTTCACTCCAGCCTGGGTGAAAGAGCAAAATTCTATCTCAAAAAGGTTAAAAAAACTGAACCAATTATATGTGTTCTACAGGAAACTTCAAATATTGTGATATAAGTTGCTGAAATGTAAAAGTAGGAAAAATATATACTCTGTAAAGCTGATCAAAAGACAGATGGAGTGTGTTCATACCAGATGATGTAGACTCGTGCAAAGGAAATTACCAGGGAAAAAGAAGAACATTGCACAATGATAAGAGGGTCAATTCACCAAGAAGATGTAACAATGTTCTGCATCAAATAAGAGTTTCAAATATCTGAGAGGAAAGCTGACACAACTGCAGGAAAATACACGTATAGTCAAGACTTCGACACTGCTCTTTCAGTAATTGAGAGACTACTAGACAGGACATCAAAAGCATATGGAAGAATTTAACACCATCAACCAACATGATCTAATTAGCATTATAGTACACTGCAACCAACAATGGCAGGATACACAATTTTTGTCAAGTGCACATGGAATTGTCACCAAAATAGACCATATTTTGGACCATAAAACAAACCTTGACATTTAATGAATTGAAGTCATATGCAGTATGCTATCTGACCCTTAGGTCGATAACAAAAAATAAGAAAATCTCCAAACACATAAAATTACACACTTTTAAATAATCCAGACATCAAAGAGTAAGTCGCAAGAGAAAATTAAAATATATTGAACTTAATGAAATGAAAATAAATACAATGTAGCAAAAATATATAGGGTACAGTGAAAGCAGTGCTTAGAAGGAATTCTGTAGCACTAAATGCTTATATTGGAAAAGAAGAAAGGATTCAAGTCAATCATCCAAGCTACTGTTTCAAGATATTAGAAAAAGAAGTGGGGAAAAAAACCCAAAGTAAGCAGAAGATAAGAAGTAAAGCAGAAATCAATAAAATTATAAACAGAAAATAGAGAACATTAATAAAACTAAAAGCTAATTCTTTGAAAGAGCAATAAAATTGATTAACTTCTAACAAGTCTGACAAAGAAAAACGATAGAAGACACAAATTACCAATGTCACAAATGAAAGAGAGGGCCAGGCACAGTCTCTCATGCCTGTAATCTTAGCACTTCGGGAGGCTGACGTGGGCGGATCACTAGAAGTCAGGAGTTTGAAACCAGCCTGGCCAACGTGGTGAAACCCCATTTCTACTTTAAAAAAAAAAAATTAGCCAGTGTGGTGGTGCACACCTGTTGTCCTAGCTACTTGGGAGGCTGTGGTGGGACGATCACTTGAACCTGAGAAGTGGAGGTTGCAGTGAGCCGAGATCTTGCCACTGCACTCCAGCCTGGGTGACAGAGTGAGACTCTTTCTCAAAAAAAAAAAAAAAAAAAGTTGCTACAGATTGCATAGATATGTAAAGGATAATAACAAACAACTCTATACATGTAAATTTGACAACTTGGATGAAACAAACCACAAGCTACTAAAACTCACCCAATATAAAACAGATAATCTAAATAGTCCAATAACTACTGAGGAAATAGAATTCATGGTTTAAAATTTTCTGAAAAAGAAATCTCCAGGCTTACTGGCAATTTCTATCAACCATTTTGGGAAGAAATAACACCACTGTTAACATAATCTTTTACATATAGTAGAAGAAAAAGCAGTACTTCATAGTTCATTTTATGAGGCCAGTATCAGCCTGATACCAAATCCAGATAAGGACAGAAAGAGAGAGAGAGAAACTGTTGACCAGTGCTCTATAGACACAGAGTCCTTAATGAAATGCTAACAAACTGAATCTGGAAATATATGAAAGTGGTGATATACTATAAACAATAAAAATAATATTTTCCCTATTTGTAGATGACATAATTGTGTATGTAGAAAATCCCATAATCTATACAAGAACTCCTAGAACTAAAATGTGAGTTTACTAAGGTGCAAGATTCAAGGTCAATGCACAAAAATCAATTATGCTTATTTAAATACACTAGCAACGTACACCTGGAAACCAAAATTTAAAACAAAATGCCATGTATAACGGCTTCAGAAATTGAAGTACTTAGGATACAGAATCTGTATGCTGAAAATTGCAAAACGCTAATGAAATAAATCAAAGAACTCAATAAATGGAGAACATAAACATTCAGGAATCGAAAGACAACACAGTGAAGACTCAACATCAGTTCTCTCAAAATTGATCTATAGGATTTTTGCAGATATATACAAATTGACTCTAAAATGTGCATGCTAAAGCAGTAGGGTGAGAATAGTTGAAACCTTTTGAAGAAGAAAAATAAAGTTGGAGTAATCACATTATCTGATTTTAAGACTATATGGCAGCAGTAACAGTGTGGATGATCACATAGATCAATGAAATAGAACAGAGTCCAGCAATAGGCCCACAAAAGTATAACCAACTGATTTTTGATAAAGGTACGAAAGCGCTTCAAAGAGAAAGATGGTCATTTCAACATGGTTATGGGAAAAATTGGTGGGCATTCATGGACAGAGGAAAAAAAGAACCCTTAATCTATATCTCACGCTTTATATAAAAATTAACTCAAACTTGATCATAGATCTAAATGTGAACTATAAAACTAAAATTTCTCAATAAATACAGGAGAAAATCTTTGCAACTTCAGGTTAGGTGAGGATTTCTTTAGATAAGAAGCCAAAAGCACAATCCATAAAAGATTGTGACTTCAATCACAAATTGGACTTCATCAAAATTAAAAACTTGTTCTATGTAAAAGAGACTGTTAGTAGAATAAAAAGACAAGCCACAGACTAGGAGAAAATATTTGCAAGTCATATATCTGACAAAGAATTTGCAACCAGAATGAAAAGAGAATTCTTTCATCTTGACAGTAGGAAAACAATGAGATTAATAAATGGGTAAAATATTTCAATGACACTTCATCAACTAGAATGAGTGGGTGGCAAATAAGCATGTAAAAGATATTCAACATCTCTGGTCATTAGAAAAATACAAATTAAAGCCATGATGAGATACCACTGTACATCTATTATGAGGACTAAAGTAAAAAACATTGACCATACCAATTGCTAGCAAGAATGTGAAGCACCTGGAACTCTCACATGTTGCTGGTGGGTTACAGAATGGTATGGCCACTCTGGAAAACAGTTTGGCAATTTCTTAAAATGTTATACATACACTTACCACATGACCCAGAAATCATGCTCCTGGTTATTTATCCTAGGTAAAGGAAAGCTTTTGTTCATACGAACACCCATGCACAAATATTTATAGCAGTACACGAACACTTATAGTGGTGCGTTGATAACATAGAAATAGGAGACAACCCAGATGTCTCTCAGTGCTTAAACTGTGGCACATTCACACCCCAGAATCCCGCTTAGCAGCCACAGAGAACGAGCTATTGATGCAAGAACCAATATGGATCTTAAGGGCATTTTGGATCTTGGATGGATCTTAAGGACATTTTGCAGAGTGAAAAAAAAAGAACTAAAAGGGTTATATACCGTGTGACTTAGTTTACATAACATTTAAAACATGACAAAATTATAGTCATATAAAACCGATCAGTGACTGGCGAGAGAACTACAAAAGGTCGCACAGGAGATTTCCCAGGGGTGATGGAATTCTTCTCTATCCTGAGTATAACGGTGTTTGCATGAGTAGGTCTGTGTACTAAAATAGTGAGATCTAAATATGGCCTGCAGTTTGGGTATTGGTATTACATCAGTATCATTTTCCTGGTCTTGATAATGTGCTATGGTTGTTTAGGTAGATGTTATAGTTTGCAGAGTTTGGGTGAAGAGTACATGGGAACTCTCTACTAGTTCTACAACTTCTTGTAAGTCCAATGTTATTTCGAAATAAAAAGTGAAAAACAAAGCAAAACAAAAAACTGAACAGGAGCGATTTCTGACTATTACTCTGCATAGAGACCTTCAGTATTCCTGCCTCTCTTACTTTGAACCATCACATTTACCCAGTTCCTCTGAGAACATCTTGAGACCAATGCAAGCAAACACTGTTGTGTCCAAAATACCTGTGTGAGAAGGCTGAGCCTCTCTTTTCCAGGTGCTGAAGAATCTTTAACCCTGCCTCATTCATCTGCTCTTCTCGTTTACTTCACTGAAAACCACTGTTATGGAACTCTGTAGCTAATTTTGACCCATCATCCCATGTTTACTAAGCATAGACAGTGTGTGCAAAAAAATGTATTTATTTATTATTTTGGTATCCATACATGTATAGATGCTCATAGATGTCAGGGCTATCCTTAGGAGGGTTGAAGGTCCAGGGCTAACTCCCAGGGTCAGAATCGAGGATAAATCTGTACCCCTTTTGTTGCCCTAAAAACTCTCCACTTAAGATGGAGGTTACAATGAGCTGAGATCGCCCCACTGCACTCCAGCCTGGGCGACAGAGGGAGACTCTGTCTCAAAAAACCAAAACAAACAAAAACAAAAAAACTCTCCCTTCAGGGCTCCCACAGATGCTATCACATTGTGGTGTATTTGCTTGTTTTTTTTCTATGTGTCCCTTCTCACGGGGGTAAAGATCCTGTCTTCTAGGAAATCTTTGTCAAATTCTGGAGCTGCCATTTGCTGGGTAAGCCTCAGTTTCCGCATCTTTAAAGTGGTGATAAAGTAATCCCAGCACTTTATGGGCCAGGGAGCATGGATCACTTGAGGTCAGGAGTTCAAGACCAGCCTAGTCAACATAGTGAAACCCTGTCTCTACCAAAAATACAAAAAGTAGTTGAGCGTGGTGGAATGCACCTGTAATCCTGGCTACTCAAGAGGCTGAGGCAGAAGAATTACTTGAACTCGAGAGGTGGAGGTTGTAGTGAGCCAAGATCGTGTCACTGCTCTCCAGCCTGGGCAACAGAGTGAGTGAGCATCCATCTCAAAAAAAAAGAAAGAAAATGGTGATAAAGGCCGGGTGCAGTAGGTCACACCTGTAATCCCAGCACTTTGGGAGGCTGAGACAGTCAGATTGCTTGAGCTCAGAAGTTCAAGACCAGCCTGAGTAACATAAAGAGAACCCATCTCCAAGAAAGATTTAAAAATTAGCTGTATGTGATGTCACATGCCTGTGGTCTCAGCTACTCGAGAGGCTAAGGTGGGAGGATCACTTGAGCTCAGGAGGTTGGATTGCTTGAGCCCAGGAGGTCAAGGCTGCAGTGAGCCATCATCATGCCACTGCACTCCAACCTGGGCAACAGAATGAGAGCCTGTCTTTTAAAAAAGCAGAAACACAGAACTGCCTTTGGTCATCACGGTTGTCGCCCCTCCCTTCCCTCTACTTCCTGCCTGAAATCTGGATGTGATAGCTGGTGTTTGCATCAGTCTTTGCTCGTGGGGCAACCTTCAGGCTGAAAGCCAGCAGCTAAAGATATAGAGCCAAAAGATCGAAGGCACCTCGTTCTGGATGCCTGTTGCTGTGTCAGCCCAGGACTCCCACTGGGAAACTTTCATGCAAGAGGAATAAAAACTTCTATCTCCTCTTCGTTCTACCTAGCAGTTGAACACAATTCCCAAAAGATACACTGCTGGGTTAGGTATTGCCCTAGCCTGTCAGCCTCGAAACCTACTTCAAAAAGGCACGAAGCGGCTCTGGCAGGTCTCGTTCCTCCTGAACATATGCTGATTTCAAGGGAAGCTTTGAAGAAGGACAAAGTTGGAACGTGTGCCTGAGAGGAAGGTGTAGGAATGGATAAGGGTTTGATATTTGATTGAATGCATTTGAACTTTAAGTCATACTCTTGGCATCAGCTGGTAGAGGGGTCACCTTCTTCCAGGGCTGCTCTCAGAGCCATTTTCCCTGCCCAATGGGTCCTGGGAACTGAGCTGCCTGCTACACTACCGAGACCCTGCCCACACGGAAGCCATCCCTAGCCCTAGTGAAATAGAACCCAGGAAGAGGGCAACTGGGCTAGCCTAGCCCCCTTGAAGGCTGTATCTGTGGTGACCTGTGACTCAGCTCCTATATCTCCTTTTCCCAGACATGCACTGCAGTGAGAATAGGTTAAGCAACGGTCAGCTTCTTGCCTGATGTCAGTCCAGGGCCCTGATTTTTAAAAGAAACGGGATGCGGGCGGAGGGGAGAATCAAGTCCATTGACGCCTGCTATTTGCCTCGGGAAATGCAAGGCTGTGCACAGCTCACAGTTCATAGCGGGAGGAGGAGAACTTTCTTGAAACTCTTGGCTTTTCTGTGGGTTGCAAAGTCTGTGTGCAGCTCTTTGTGTGAGGAAACCATGAGAAAGAAGCGGCTCTTGCTTTCCTGGGTGGCATCATGGCTCTAACCGTGGCATTTCCACAGGACGCGTCCTCCCTGCCAGGCTCAGCGGAGCTCTTGCGCATGCGCTCCTCCCCTCCGCAGTCACGGGGACGGCCACGCGGGAGGCGCTGGTGACCATTACCAGTGCTATGGCTTTCAAACAAGTTCTTTGGTTTTGTTTTATTTCTGTGAGCGTAGGAATGACATTTAATCTCATTCCTTTCCTCCTCTACCTTCCCCCCAGCATTTTGGCTTGATTTTACAGCTCGCTCCTGTGGGGGCCATCACCCCACCACAGGCGGCCACGGACTGAGCTCCAGCCCGTGCCAAACCGGCCTAGGCCTTGCTGGTATGAATACAACTGGAGGGCACAATGAGGCTCTTCTCCCAGCTCTAGATACGAATGTAAATTAAACCTCATTTAGCCAGGCGCTCCCTTTTGATTTATCGGCAGATGCCTCTTGCTGTTCGAGCCTTGTTAAATTGCTCACAAACACTTCACTGACCAGCTGTTCCTATTAAGCCTAAAGAGCGCTGCGGAGCAGGGGTCAATCCCCTTGCACTTTGGATGGTTCTTGTGTGTCATCCCTGCGGAGCGGCCACAGGGAGGGCATTGTCCCCTGCTCCCTGGGGGATGGCTGGTTAATGGGAATGAGGGATTCTTGTGCCTGTGGGTGGGAATGGGCGGGGGCAGGCTGCCCTGGTCGGACCTGGCTCTGTTCTGCATGTGGGGTTCCTGCCACGTCAGGTTTTGGATGAAGGCAAAGGTCTGACGCCCAGTCCTTGGGCTATCAGGTAAGTACCTGCCCCATGGGTGAACAAGCGCAGCACCTGTGTAATGTTATTCCCACTTGCCAGCCAAGGATATGGTATCACTGAGCCAGAGCTGGCCTCCTAAGCCCAGGCACAGGCGCACATCACTGCAGGTAACCTGTGTGCTCTCGGGAAGGAGGGAAACTTATGCTCATCGGTTGTCTCCCAGTTGTACTGGCAATACGTATTGAGTTCCCCCTTTGTGAAGCTCAGGGCTGTTCACTCGTGCATGCTGCATCTCCGAGTGAATAAGAAAGAGTCCCCATCCTGGTGAGGGTGGGCTCAGCCCTGCACTAGGCTGCAAGCAACCTCCATTTGCAACTTCTCCCTCTGTTGGCAGCTTTGTGTAGTGCAGGAGCTGCACAACTGCATTGGGCCTCCCATCAGTCACTGCTGGGACCAAGGGGGCATGACTGGCTCCCTAGCATTTTTCTCCATAATTTGCTTTCCACACTCCCCAGTGTGCCTTTGTGCCCTCCTGTCTCATGCAGTTATTCCCTGCTATTTCCCCAAACTGGAGCTCCACCAGGTCACAAGTGGTCTTTTCTCAGTGGACTGAGCACAGAGTGTGAGGCCATCTATAGCAGAGCTCAGGGTGTGGCCCCTGGACCAGGGCTACAGAGGGGCTCATGTGCCAGACCCAGGGGCCAGGGAAAGCCTTGCTTCTGAGTGGTCAGTGACAGGGATAGTGGTGGTATTGACATGTGGACTCAGGAAGGGGGAGTCCAGAAAGTCATGGCGTCTACTCCTGACCCTTTTGAGAACCTAAGAACTCTTCTGAGAATCCTCATCTGAGGCTGTTGTTTCAGCCGCAGAGGAATCTTTGGGTTTAGAAGTTTCAGCAAAATGTCTCAAAGGCAAGATCCTGAGAATGGACCCACTACACCCCAAGCTCAGCCTAGGACCACTCTCCCTGCAGCTGTGAACCCATGATCTAGAGCCAGGTCTGCTGTGAACGGCTTGTAGGGGGTAGGGGGTTAATATGTCCTGGGTGACAGGCCACATCCTGGGCCGAGTCTGTCTCAGAGAGAAACTCCGCAGGATTCTTCAAGACTGAATATTAGTGTGTGGGAGCATCCGTGTCAATCCCCTCCTCGTCTTGGCCCCTCAAACACAAGGATGAACAACATAAAATAAACCCCAGGGCCGAGGAGGGGCTCCTGGATGTGACTTGTCCAGGGCCACGCTGTCTTCTCTGAACTCAGACCCCCAAGGTGGGCATCGTGCTGTGAAAATCCCAGGCTCTTGAACTCATTCTCAGGGTTCAACTTGGGCCTCTGTGGCCAAACCTCCTTTCCCACACCCCCGTCACATTCATGCTACTTTTGTGAGATGTCACAAGGGAGGCCCAGGGGCAGGTTCAAGGTGGGCTTGGGTTCCCCATTGCTTGCAGAGCCCTCTCTGAGGATGCTCAGCATCTTGCTAAACTTTTTGGTGTCAGCAATGGGCAGCATGATATTTTCAGAAAAACAAACAAACAAACAAAAACCATGATTCTCCTTTATGTCCCACACTAATAATCCACTCATCCTCCTAATGAAAACCTCGTTTTTAACCTTGGCAAGAGTTTCGTTGTTGTCTTCCTTTTGTTTTCTGTTTTGCGATCAATGCCTTTCCCAGTGATGCCCAGTGGCTTTTGCGTCCTTTTCATTAGAGGGGCCGTGGGCAGCTCTGTGGCCCCTGGCACAGCCCACACTCACCCAGATCCCTTGCTGGAGCAATGCTACTGGTTCAGAACAAGCTTCCTATTAAGTCCAATTTGGGTGATTTTCTCCAAGTGCAGTTCCTTGCATTTTCCCCTTGTTAAAACTCATTTGCCATTTTGCTGTCCACTCACCAGCCTTGAAACAATTCTTGGTTCGTTGTTCCCTTTAGCTTAGCATTTCCTTGCAGACTTTGAAATTTCTTCCTCCCTTTCAGCATGGTTTTAAGTAGTTAAGTGTGTTCTAGTCTGAGTCAGACTTCATCTCTGGATCCTTTAAGCCCAATTTTCTATACTTTTCTTTTTTCTCCACTGACCTCTCAAAAAATGATGATTGTCCATTAGGCACAAGGGAGGGAAAGAGGGAAGCGTTCAGCCTCCTGCCTTCCGTTGTCTTCATTACGTCAGTTCCAGTTTGGACCTCACTTTGAGGAGGCAGCCAAAAGGTCTTGGGCTAGAGAGTCAGACCTGCATTGAATCTCAGCCCCTTTCTAGCTGGGTTACCTTGGGCAGCTTATTTAACTTCTCTGAGCCTCCATTTCCCAGCCATGAAATGGGGATACTAATCCCTGCTTCAGAGAACACCCACCCAGAATACAAAGGGTGGAGCCATTTGATGGCCAGGGATGACAGAGTGTGATATGGTTTAGCTCTGTGTCCCCACCCAAATCTCATGCTGAATTGTAATTCCCAGTGTTCGAAGTGGGGCCTGGTGGGAGGTGACTGAATCATGGGGGCAGATTTCCCTCTTTCTTTTCTCATTTTTTTTTTTTCAGCTGGGAAATGAGCTGCCTCAAAGGGTTGAGGGGAGGGTCAAAAACAGACCGTTTCCGGGCAGGTCCCAGGACCAAAGATGTGAAGATGTCATTGAAGCATCAGAGACCAGGCCAGGCTCCAGAACAAAGCCGAGCTGCAGAAGAACAGACTCAACTGACAGGCAGGCAGGGCGGGGGTGGGGTGGGGTGGGGGACCTGGCTGGGCTCCTGTAGCTTCTTTTCTGTTCCCAGTTATGTGAGCTGACAGAAACCCTCCGCTTTGCCTAAACTAAAAGAAACAGAAAATGCAGAGGTGTGCTCGTAAGAAATAATACCAAAAATGGCACCAGTGGGTGGACTTAGAGGTAAAAAGTACATTTGTGAAAAGTTGGGGTGGCTCATGATCCCTGCAAACCAGCAGGGCCCTTCCTGTGCATGAGGCATTGCTCTGAGCACTCTACGTGCCTCACCCCACTGCATCCTCACATGGCCCTGTCAGGAGGGTGCCACTGTTGCCCCACTTTACAGATGTGGGAGTTGAGGCAGAGGGATGGGTGAGCAGCTTAAGATTACACAGTTAGGGGTAACAAAGCTGGGTTCAAATCCAGGCTGCTCAGCTCTAGAGTACACATTCTGGGCCACTACCCTAGGGGGAAGAAAAGGAGAGACAGCAAAGGCAGAGCCCTGGGGCGCCTTGCAGGAAGGGCTACACACGGTCACTAAAAGCGCCCAGTTCCTGGAGAATTGGCATATGAGGACCTGAGGAGGTGGCTGAATGCTTCTGCAGGGCTCCAGCAGTGTGGGGGCTAGGCCAAATGGCTATTTAAAGGGATTCTGATGGAGCACAGCTCCAGGGAAGAAAAGGAGATGCCTTCAGAGGGGACAACCAGGGGAAGAACAGGAAGCTGAGGGCCATGGGAGATTCAAGACTACGTTTTCTACACCAAACATTGAGAAGGGCTGGACTAAGTGTCACAGGCAGGCTCAGGAACATGAGAAAAGGCCCTGAGCTGGAGCCACAGAGACTGTGAGGATGGTAACCCCCTCCCCTCCCCTCCCCTCCCCTCCCCTCCCCTTCCCTCCATCACCTTCCTTCCATCAATCCTTTTATTCACCCATCCCTCTGTCTTTTCTTCCATCCTTCTTGCATTCATCCATCCATTCTTCATTCATTCATTAACTTATTTAGGAAATATTTGATTGCCTCCCGTGGGTCAGGGACCCAGGAGCTACAGAGGTCAAAGATGTCCCCTGACAATGGGGAAACAGAGTTACAAACTGGTAGGGAAAGGAGTGTGACGGAGGTGTGCACAGTGAGATGGAAAAGGACAAAAAGGGGGCATCCTGACTGAAATAGGGGTGAGATGGTAGGATGGGGGTGACGAGAAAGGCTACCAGAAGACATGGTACTTAGCAAGGTATTAAGAGGAAGTTAAACTGGCAAAGGTGGTGAAGGGAAGGGAGAAGGGCACTCCAGACACAGGGAACAGTGCATGGGAAGACACAGATTTGGAAGAGAACGAGGCCCAGTCTGGGACCAGCAACAAGTCCATGCTGCCAGAATGGTGGAGTGCACGTGGCAAGCACTGAGCTGGAGGAGTGACCGGAAAAACCTGTCCGCGCCTGGACAGAGGGCCTGAGTTTTATCCTAGAGACAGGAGGGGTTTTGAGCAAGCGAGGAAGTCTCTCCTCACATACCCTGAACAGTGGGCGTCTTATTTTTCTTGCTTATTGTCTGCCGTACCATCTAGACTGTAAGCCTCCTTGGGCAGGGAGCTTTGTCTGCTTCGTTCATTGCTGTATTCCCAGCTCCTAGAGCATTCCTGGCACAGTAGCAGCTCTGTGATGTGTGGAGTGAATGACTTGATTTGTGTTTAGGAGGCTCAGTCTGACAGACATTGTTTGGAGCCCGTAAGTGAAGCCGGAAGATGTTATGGGAAACCACAGAGGTGTGATGAGCTGAGAGACAACAGAATGTTTGAGCTGGCAGGGAGGGAAATGAGCCTTCTGCAAGTCCAGGCTCTTCAGAGACGCTGCCTGGTGTTCTCGTGCTCCATGTGGCTGACTGCTCCCTTCAACCTGGCACACGGTGCGGTGAGCATCCTCTGCAGCTCCGACTCCTCTGTGGGACTGGGAAGCCCATGACTGGTCTGATGTGTGCACGTTCATGCAGTCAGCACATATTTATTGAGCACCTACACACTGTTCACACTGTTTGAAGTGTTGGAACTATAGAAGTGGATAAAACAAGGCTGGGTGCAGTGACTCACACTTGTAATCCCAGCACTTTGGGAGGTCAAGGAGGGCAGATCACTTGAGGTCAGGAGTTTGAGACTAGCCTTGCCAACATGGTGAAACCCCATCTCTACTAAAAGTACAAAAATCAGCCAGGTGTGATGGCACATGCTTGTGGTCCCAGCTACTCAGGAGGCTGAGGTGGGAGAATTGCTTGAACAGAGGAGTCAGAGGCTATAGTGAACTTAAATCATGCCACCGCACTCCAGCCTGGGTAACAGAGTGAGATTCGGTCTCAAAAAAAAAAAGTGAATAAAACAAAACAAAATTTCTTCCATGGGGCTTATATTCTCACTGGAGAAGACATTGATTATGAATAAACGCAATAACTAAGTAAATTATAGAGTATGTGTACTGGCCAGGGTTCCCTAGAGAAACAGAACCAATAGGATATACACATATCCTATTGGAAATGTGTGTATATATATCCCGGATAGGCCAGGAGGTAACTTACATTTTACATATATTTAAAGAAAGTCATTGTAGAGAATTGGGTCATACCCTTATGGCGGCTGAGAAGTCTCACAACCTGCCATTTGCAAACTGGAGAGCCAGGGCATCAGCGGTGTAATTCCAGTTTGAGTCCAAAGGCCTGAGAACCAGAAGAGCCAATGGGGTAAGTTCCAGGCTAACGATGGGAGGAGACTGATAGCACAGCTCAAAACAGGCAGAGAGAGCAAGTTGTTTCCTACCCCGCCTTTTGTCCTATTCAGGCCTCCATTGGGTTGGGTGAGGTCACCCATGTTAGAGAGGACGGTCTGCTGTCCTCAGCCCACCCATCCCAATGTCACCCTCATCAGAAACACCCTCACAGATGCACAAAGAATGACGTTTTACCAAATATCTTGGCACCCCACGGCCCAGTCTGGTGCACACATAAAATCAACCACTGCAAAATATAGAAAGTGGTATATAGAAAAAACCCACAGGGTAGGGTAAGGGGGCCAGCAGTGAGGGGTGGGGTGGTGTGAGGGTGCAGTGTGATGGTGGTCAGGCCTCTGTGAAAAGGGGGAGGAGTGATCTTGGTGGACACCTGGGGGAACAGTGTTCTGGGCAAGGAACAGCCTGAGCAGAGGCCCTGAGGCAGGAGCTGGCCTGAGGCGCTGCGGCGTGGCTGGAGCCAGGTCGGTGAGAAGGGGCAAAAGAGAAGCTTGGAGGTGCCGTAGTTGTGTGTGCATAGGGGGCAGGCCGGGGACATAGGCAGGCCTTGAGGACTCTCCTGTGGACTTTTGCTTCTCTTGAGTGTGAAATGGAGAACAATTGTAAGGCTTTGTACCATTGCAAAGATACTCCTGTATCTTTGTAAACTCACAAACTCTTAAATCTCAGTTTAAGATTTAAATATGAATTCCCAAATGGCAGGCTGGTAGCTGAATGATCAGTATATTACTGAAACACACAGAGCTATGTCACTGAAGGGTGCTTCCTGAGCACTTGAGGGGGAGCAGGTGGGAAATGGGACAGACCCAGGAGCTTTTTTCCCAGGAGACCTGGCCTCGGCCTCAGCAGAGACTGACGGAGGGCAGGGGTAAGGAAAAACCACTCATAAGAAAATGGTGTCAACTACTGCAAGACAGAGACCTGGCCTTCGAAACGTTTGCCCAGTGGCTTCTTCTAGATGCTTTTAAAAGTATCTGGAAGAAGCCACTGGGCGAACGTTTCGAAGGCCAGGTCTTTCTCGTGACCAGCAAGGACACGATCCTGCCTGAGCGCTCTGGACCAGAGCGATTGTTCTAGCAGTGGCCAGTTCAGACCCCGTATATCCACCTAGTTCCTTTTGTCAAAGTCATTTCCAATGTGGCTGTGACGACAGTGTGAAATTATACTCCAGAGTCACGCTGGGCTTTCTGCTCCCCTCCCTAGTTCTCCTTGCTACCCGTGGATTAAAGAAAAAATTAACAGGGTGGTTTCAAGGCTCTGTCACAGAAATCGCTGTCAAAGAGAGATATTACCAGGGTGAGATGAATGATTCATTCCTCAGGACTAGAGATTTCAGAGTGGCCTTGATCTGGCCGCTCCTGGGCTGTCAGGCCTGCTGGGGTTGAAGGGTGCTGCCAAGGCGTTTTGTAGGGTGACGTTGTTGCCTGGAATGGAAGGAGGGAGACAGGTCGGGGAGCTTCAGGCCTGAAAGCAAATGCACACATGTCTTCCGGCGCCCACTGTGTCCTGCCGCTGTGGGCGGCCACCATGGGCAAGGTAGTCTTAAGTGATGCTCCTGACAACGTGGAGAGTTTCACATTTATCTAATTTCCTACAAGACAATTGTATACCAAGAGATTATTATCAACTTTGTCCCCATGGAAGTTATTGATGCACTGACTTCAGGGCTGACAAAGTAATGTGCAGTTCATGACATCTGTCAGCAAGATGGAAGAGAAAGCCATTTCCTACTGGTAAGCAGATTGAAAGGAATTTGGAAGATTAGAACCAGCAATGTCATCACTCCAGGGTGAAGGGATGTCAGTCAGGGGCCATTGGCTTGTTAAGAAGGGAAAAGAGCATTATAGACCTTGACTGTGAAATTGACCGAGCCAGACTTGTATATGCGTGTGGTATTATTAAGATTTTCTCAGACAGCTACCTGGGGGGCCCAGAAGAATGGAAAGAAAACTGATCTTCAGACCAAAAGTAAGCTTCAATTCTGGTCCAAATCTGTCACCTTTCTGGAAATTCTCCCTGTAGACCCCAGTGTGTGGGCTCTATCCATTCTTATTGATGGCGCCCACAAATCAAGGTTTTGAACTTTTAACTGACATCTTAAATAGACACACTTATTATTGGAAACGTTACATAAGTTCAGCTCAGGTCTTAAATGTCGTCAGCTGACGTTTATGTTCTAATGCAATTTATAATTCTTCACAGAAAGGTTAACACTTAATTAAAGTACCGCTGGAAATTGCCTTTTTGATAAACCTGGGCTTTATGCTTGAAGGGGAGAAAAAAATAATCTTCCATGATCTGTAGGTCTCTCACTAAACATACTCATTTCAGGACCGGGAAGGAAGCCAAGGACAAAATGGAAACGGGGTTTGTGGCTCAAAATCCCAATCTCTAGGCCCTCAGGCTCAGAGAGCAGCAGCACTGGTTGAAAACCCTCCTGGATAGGGAGGCAGTTAACTGGGCTATTACCAAATGTTGCATTCTTCTTTTGTTTTTAGTTGGAAACCAATAAAGATTAAACTAAAGGCAGATATTGCTGGTTTCTCCTTGGGTGAATCACTCTGAAGAGAAGCAATATTAGTTACAAGGAGAAAACTTGGAAGGCTACAGGCTGGGGAACCAGAGAGATGTTTACATATTGTTCACAAGCTTCTTATGTGGAGGAAAGCATTCTGCGGCCAGAAATGATGATAAATCCAACCTATTATTAAAAAAGTAAAAGCCACTATTAATTCAACCCAGAGTAATGCTGTTCCACACTCAGGGAGCAGGCGATTCGGAGAAGGCAGTGAGAGGGCCAGGTGTCCGGGAGCAGGGCTGTGGGTTTACCAGCTTCTGGAGCAGGAAAAGGATTAAAAACCTGGAAACGCAAATAGGAAAACACGTGGCCACATATCTGGAAGCCCTGTGCACTTTCCTGGACTTCAGTTGATCAAGTTTGGTATAGACAAAGTTGCCTGTGACTTCTTGTTTTATGCAAGGGAAGCATTCCCATGTCAGATAATCTTGTTTGGTATCAGTATCTGTTTTTCAGTTTCTTACCTATGCAGAGCTTGCTGAAAGTATTAAAAATGAAGGCATGAGAGTTTTACCAGGACATATTTAAAAAATTTAGCTTCTGTTTAAAAAAATAAAATCTCAGCAAACTAGTGACCATCAAATTATTGCAAGAGCTAATAGCTTCTGAAAACTTAATTTGAAAGAGTAAAGATATTTATATACAGAATATAGTAGGCTACTCTCACATTGCTATAAGGAAATACCTGAGGCTGGGTAATTTATAAAGAAAACAGGTTTGATTGGCTCACGCTTCTGCAGGCTTTTACAGGAAGCATGGCAGGCACATCTGCTCGGCTTCTGGGGAGGCCTCAGGAAGTTTTACTCATGAGTGAAGGGGAAGAAGGAGCAGGCATGACATACGAGGAGAGAGGGAGCAAGGCCACGGGGTGCCACACACTTTTAAACAGCCAGATCTTGTGAGAACTCACTCACTCTCATGAGAACAGCACCAAAGGAATGGAATCTGCCCCCATGATCTAATCACCTCCCACTAGGCCTCACCTCCAACACTGGGAATCAAAATTCAACATGAGATTTAGAGGGGCAACATCTAAACTATATCATAGACTAGCAAACAAACAAAAGCATTGTATGGTATAACGAAATGGATCAAATCAAAGGAGATTGAAGATGTGTGCAGTAAAAAAGCCTGTCTGTAACTACCTTCTTATTTGATAATTTTCCATCCATGGAAAATTAGCAATGAACGGTAAGACTGGATGACTACCACTGATAAATGCCTGGTGATTATGAAGCTGATGTGACTGGCTTTTGCCTGTTGCTTGTTATTTTTTTAAACACGTAATCTGAAAATGAACTTCTCTGTCTAATACATGTGCCATATTGCAAACTTATTCAGAGAGTTCTAAGTGAATCTAGAAGAACCAGATGATTAAAAACAAAATTTCTTTTTAGCACATCTGATTTGGAAATCAGAACTTCAGCCAAATCACCAGTGAACTAAATGAAAGCAGGAACGTTAAGGGGAGCCCAGTTTTAAGGAATGGAGTAAAAGCTCGTACTGCCCTTCTCCTCAGACCCCTGTTCCTTGAAACTAATCAGAGGGCACTGGGTCAGCTCACAATCTCTTAAAATTCAAGACAGCAGCAATGTAGAGGCTGCATCCCACAGTGGCATCAGATAGAGAGCAGCGCCTGCCGGGCAGCGTCACTTACCAGCTGTGTGATCCTGGGTAGGCTACATAGCACTTCTGTATCTCAGTTTCTACCGCTGTAGAATGGGGATACTAACAGCACCAACGTCACAGGGTCATTCTGAAGATTAAATGAGTGAGCGTGTGGAACGTGCTGGAACAGTGCTGGGCACCTAGCTCAGCAAACGTTAGCTCTTCTCATCAGTATACCATGTCAACGTGGTTTGTATATGAGAGGAGGAGGGGCTAGTCTTCAACTGAACCGTCTAAACAAAAACTTGCCAGACCTTGGCGTTTGGCAGGGCGACCGAGAAAGAGGTTAATTGTTTTAGCCTTTCTAAAAGAGTTCTGGTGGGAAATATCAGCCTTGGCAAATGAACTCGGAACAGATAAATATACTCAGTGTCTTTGGTCACATTCTCTATTATTAGTAAGAAGCACATTTCCCTTTGGGGTGAACATTAGGGACAAAAATAAGGCTCTTTAGATTACCACCCCTCTTATTAATGCTGTGAAAGCAGTTGGGCTTGCATTGAGCCTGACCAGCAAATGCATCCTCACAAAAGCAAATGTGGCACATTTAGGATCCTATTCACTTTGAGCAGGAAAAAAAGGGGGATTTTGGCACTGGAAATGTAACGCATGCTCTCAGCAGTGGCTGTTAACATTCTTAGATGGGGATTCAGGTCACGGTTCTAAGGGGTCATAAAGTAGGGAGCAGCTGAATGTTATTTTGAGACTGCCAGAAAGATCTGCAGGCATGTGGGTGCCCATTTGCTGTTTATGTACAGGCAGGTTTACCTCTAAAAGCAAATGATTTTGCTGAGCCTAAGCAGGTAGATGTTATCACTTTCAATGAGTTTCACTGTGATTTGGAACCAGTGAAAGAGCAAGAAAAAGCATCAAAGGATTGCTTAATGGCTTGCTTTCCCCAAAATCCTTTACATCAATTTTGTCTTTCCCAGCATTACCAAGCTTTGTGACTTCCTGTACTATGAGAGTTCACAAAGCTCTTGAGTGTTTGGAGTCTTCATCTGAAAAGAATCCTGCAGCACCGTGGGTGCCGGGCAAACTTGTTTGTCTTGGAGACCCAGCCATGCTCCAGGAACAGTGGGATGCTCTTCAGTACGAGGAGTTCTCAAGCCGCTTTGCAAATTGGAAAAAAGCAAGTCTCCTCCTTGGCTTCTTCTATCACTCAGATGCATTTCTGCCACGAGCGGAGGGTCTGGGGTTGTAGGTGAAATGAAGCCGAGTGGATTCTGGCCACATCCCTTGTGAGAAATATTCGCTGCTTCAAAAACCAGTTCATGTAAAACTTCACATGTAAATCTAAAACAAATGAATTTACCTTTTATGATGGTGTCTGTCCACATATCTAGGTAAAACAAATTTGGTTCGAACATATCCAGAGAAAGTAACTAACTTACTGCCACCATGACGACCCTTGAAGTCCTGAGTGTGGGGAAGTACCACGCTGGGACATTTTAAATTTAGAGGAGTAACCCTGAGAGGCTGGGCAGCATCTTTTCCTGGAGACTCTGAGAAGAGCCACAGATTATAGGGGGGAACAGATACTGAGAGCTGAAGGGACGCTTCGTTCTTTTCTGTGATTCCATAAACGCCAGCCAGAAACTTGCCTTTGTAAATACTCAAGTTACATTTAACACAAACCAAATAACTAGAGGGCTGATTCAGTATTTAAATTGTTCTGAGAAACTTTTAAAAAACTGCTTTTGCATTAATATTTTAGAGAGCAAAAAAAGACAATCATGGAAAAGCACAACCAACTGTGACCGACACAAAGTGGAAAAAACCTGAGCGTCACAATGAGAAGCCTCATGGGCGGAATTGCAAGAAGACAGCCTGAGCTCTCCTCGGCGGCATGTGCAATTACGTATGGATGAAAAATTACAGAGGCTAATAATTACAGTAGCAATTGTCCACTTGCAGCACAATTAGCCCTTTGCTCCTCATTCTGAGAAAGTGACTAATTGTACCCACAGCTAGCCAACTCTCCATGCATTTGTTTGAGAATGAAACGTTACACTTGCCAGAAAGTGCCACCTACAAGGGCACGGGACCCAGGGCACCATGAGGCCCAGTGCCTAGGGACTCAGGGCTTTGAAAAACCCACCTTCTAGCCCAGGACAGGCCCCACAGTATGTGGGAGAGTGGGTAAAAATACGAATGCGGGAGCTTTCATGGATGACGTCATGCCGTCTATATATTAGAAATGAGGAAGGTAAAAATAGGATTCAGGTAATGATAACAATTATACTTAATGAGTACCTTTCATTGGAGATCAGAAATGCCTTCTAGTTAAACATCACAGCCTCCGATGAGATGTCAGGGGAAAATATTTGTAAGCTAAACCTCACTTTTCAGTCACAGGATCAGAAGCACTTTAGGCAGCGGTGAATAGCAGTGTGTCTGAAACGGGTAGAGAATGCTCAGAGATTTCTGACTTCTTGCTCCAGAAATTACATTTCTGCTTGTTCTGTTAAGGTAAACATCTTTTCAAAATAAGGCATGTAATGCATCAAGTGGGTTATAGATGAGGTCCCCCCACACTCCCCCTGCAGCCCCCAACACACCCACCGCCACCACAAGGTGATGTGAGGTTCTTGGTTTCATTAGCCAAGAATACAAGGTCTGCTGAGATGTGGGGAGAACACTCCGGGCAGGAAGAGATGGCCTATCTCTGGGTGACTTTTGTGACCCCCAGATTTCCATATGGGGCACACAGCTGCTGGCAGCACTGTCCGCACACGCAGGTCTCTACCAGTTCTTGCTGTGCAGAGATCTAAGACCTGAGCTCGCTTCGCCGTTCCAGAAGGTCTTACTCAATCAACCATGCCTTTTCATTTGAGGAATATTCACATATATTTTTGAAGGCCATTGGCTTCATGAATGCAGAGTCAGGGCCCTGGGGCCCCTGAACAACCTCTGCCTCTAGCCTTCTAGGGCCCTGGTACAGGCCACCCTCTGGTTCGGAGTATGTTTTTTTTTTCTGTCAGATGTTTTAATGGTTTCATCAGAGGACTTGATCGCAGATATGTCTGGCTACAGGTCACTCCCTACCCCTGGATGGCTAGTCATATGTTCGTATTTTTTTGCATTTCTTGGTAACAGACACAGGCGAATCAACATACAGGACCCTCTAAAGTGTGGGACTCAGGCAGGGGCTCACCTCACCCATGGCTAATAGTAGCACCTCGGAAGCACGCGGCCTTCTCTTCCTCATTCTCTTTTCTTTCGGAAGCTGGTGAGTTCTTTTTCTTCTCCTCCTCCTTCTGGTTAAGCCTCAGTGGACTTTCTTCCCTTTTCACTGCTTGGCTTATTTAGATTGGGGAGGTCTGGGCTACACATGGACTGCCATGGGGAGGTTGAGTGGATGTGGGGGCCTGGTTCTACAGGGGGCAGGGGCTGGGGTCCCACCATCCCCTCCTCCTCTGCTTGCCCTGTGTGTCTGCTTCTGTCCCTTGTACCAGTGTTCCAGGTGATGGTGCACGAGCTCTCCAGCAGGCTCTGCCCAGTTCCTCCCTCTCAGCTCCTTTTGTTTATTCTTGCCATAAGAGACATTTTCTAATGAAGTCCCTGATACTTTTCTTTTCCAATGATCAGTACTGTACGCTCTGTCCAGTACTATCAATTTCATCTCCAACTTTCATCTCCCACAGCAATTCCCCTACATTCTACTGGAAAAAAAAAATACATAGGCACAGCTATCTAATCACCCTCTGTGGCACAGAACTGAGATACCAAAGAAATTGTGGCCTCACACCAAGATCCTAAGGTGACCCAAAAGAAAGGAAAAACAGGTATTTTCCTAAGATTTCCAGCTTTGGAGATGCTGGGCACATTGCCAGCCTGGCTCTGACCCAGCAAGATCATCTATGCCCCAAACAAAAGCATGTCTAAAACACAGACATCAGATACTTAATGCTTTCGCTGAATTGTCTTGAGACCATTTAAATTCATTATTCTTGGGAACCATGAACATCCTGAAAATGGTGCCTTATGTACTTTCATTTTTCCTAATTTAGTCCAGACACTCAGTACTCTACTGTGTCAGGTTATATGTGTATACCCATTTCAAGTAGAAGTTTCAGAAATAATCCCTTACATTTTTACTAATAAAAATGCTATGTTCTTATTCAAGAAATATATGAAACTTCAGAACATAAACTTGAACCCAATTACTTCCCAGAATATGTTTCCAAATCTATCTCAAGGTCAGATTTGCGTGTACAGGGAACTATTTTGCATAATTTTAGAAACAGAATTAGTCACAGTTAATAATTTAAAATTCCATAGTCTTATATGAAGGACTATCTAGTCTGCATCCAGGTATTTTTTTACTCATATTTTTCTCCTTTGACCTCTTGACACCCCATTCTAATGTCAGATCACGGTGTTAGGAGGCTCTTTGTGCCATTCCTCCTTGGACATGACTGTGATGTTGCCTTTGGGATGTGGATTGGTGGGAAAGACCTGACTTTCATGTATGCCTGTTCCCCTGGCAGACTACCTCACTCTACCTTCAGCTGTCAAGTTCCTCTGTTGAATAGACTAAGATATAACATCTTATCGGGATCAATGAGGAAGAACACAGAGCAAATCTTGGCGTTGCTTCTCTTGGCCCCTGAAATCTGTAACAGGGGCTTAGAGTTGCCAGCAATACTGTCCAGCTCTGTCTAGATCATGAATTCACAATTCCTGCTAACCTCCACACATGTTTAATATCAAGAATTATATCAGTATTTTAGAAACAGCCACACTAATAGTCTATGTGCTTTCCTTTAAGGGAATGTCGATAAACATCCTTAGGGTCTCTTTGTTCTTAAGCCAAAGTGAGCATCAACAAGACCAAGATTTTGGGGGTGGGGCATTACATGCATCAATGAATCACATCTCTACATCCACCTTTCTAGTGTTCCAGAAAGCCCCTTTCCTCACAATACCATTTCACCTTATTTCTCCAGGTATGTACAGTGACTCTATTACCTACTGAATCTAGTGGGGACAGTCAGGTCTGATTGAAGGCCTGCTGTGTTTTGGAAGTAGCTTGCCTCTCCACTGCTCAGTCACCATACTCTGCTGATGTCATGAACTCTACCTCCTCACACAGCAACTGTATTTATTTCCCTGCCCACATTTGGATCATGTTATTTCTCTCAACCAAAATATCTTCAGCTTTTCTGTCCTATCATCTAAATTTTGTATCCCGTATTTTCCTGGCATCCACTTTCCCTTCATCTAGAATTTCCTTCTAGGAACTGCCCCTTTCTCTGCTCTCAGCTGAGACTCACTTTACCACACAGAGATGCACTGTGGGCCCTGGGCCTGAGGGAGACCCACTCAGAGCCAGACTTTTGCCGAGAATGCTGGGATAGAGGCAAGCCAGCTTCCTCCACTAGACCTGAATATGACAGGAAATAAGGTTCAGAGCTATTGGCCGCCATCTTGAAATTGTCAGGCACAAGTCAGAGGGAGAACAGAGCTAACTCAGAGAAAGTGGAGCCTGGGAATGATGAGAGAGGAACGTGGTCCTGACACTGAGCCCTGCAGAGGGCTCAGGCTGTGCCTAAACTAGTGTTGGCTTTTTTGTTATGTTATCTTTTTATTTTATTCTTGTTTGGCTTAGGTCAATTGCACTGAATGATCTCCTCATCCTCCACTAGATCATTTTACAGGGGTTATGATGATGATGATATGGGAAAATGCATGCAAACTTTCCAGCACAGTGCCTTCCACAGAAGAAATACTCAATACATGTTAGCTGTTATTATAGTGATGGCAGAAGGGGATTAAATCAATATAATCTTTAAACATGTCAAGTGCTAGTTTTCCCAGCAGTTAAGAATAGTATGAAATGCTTGTTCTGTGCAGTAATGAATGATGAGAGGAACCTGGGAAAGTATGGGGGAAATACACTGAGGTTTGCATTTGATGTTGGACTTCCCTTTGTTATTTTCTGGAGGGTCAGAAACAGTGCTTCATATGTAAACATCGTTTTTTCATGCTTAAGAAACTCCCTTCAACATCTCTGATTTTTTGCAGCAATTTATTGTCTTCTCTTAGTAAGCTAGAAAGGTATTCAAAGAAGTTTTTCTTTTTGAATTTTTATTTTGGAGTCTCAGATGCAAGCTGGCACCTAAGTTTAACATCACAACTAGATGCTTCAATCTGACACACTCTGTTGGATACTAATATGAGTTTTCTCACATGTCTCCTGTCTCTTGGGACCTTAGAAAAGGACCATTTCCCCAGGTGGATAGCTACCAATCTGGCAGATGCTCTCCAAATGGGGAATTAACTTACTCATTATTTCAGATGCATAGTAATTCATTTGCTTTAGAGATGTTTTCTGTTGCCTCACAGCAAGATCTTCTTTGAATGGTTAATATTATCTCTCCAACAGAGTTCAAATCCTGGCCTGACCATTCGTTGACTTTCATAATTTTATCAAATAGCTTGGACTCTCACTACCCCACAGCAGCAATATTTGCAAAATGCAGGAAGTTTATATTTTCCACCAGATGTTGGAATATTGCTTTGTACTCTGATATTGATGAGACGGTCCAAAGTAAGTGGTCATTATTACTCTCGCTCATTTTTCGCTGAAAGGAATTTAATAATACTGACTCTAATTTTCTTTTGGTCTGATAATGACAGGGCATGTGGTTTTAGTCCAAATAAAGGTTAACATCTGCCTTAATTTGTCTCGGTCTTTTTCTCTCCAGTGCCTTATATCGACAACAGCGACTGCTATCACTATCATCACAGAATTTTTATTATTACACATGCTGATATTTTTTGTGGCACTTCACAAGACAGGGGTTTCTCTGGTGCTTACCTTGTAAGAGAGATAATGATGATAAGTAAGTATGAGAAATTCACCAGTCCATGCAAGTGTTCAGCAAGCCTTTCTTGAAGGACACTGGTTATAAATGAAATCAAATCATCATTCTTTATTCTACATCCTGTAGAAATTGTTTCTCCTTAAGACAAATAGACTGGAGGTTGTTAAGGATTCTTTGGAGAAAATGCACTACAAAATGGTATCATTTTCTGTTATTGTTACTGTCATTTAATATTTAAATTCCAGAATTTAGAATAGGAATTCTTTTCCCTTGCAAAAATGAACACTTTTAGGTTGTTATAAGGATGAACAAAGACTTAAATGAAGTGCAGTATAAATCAAAACGAACTCCCAGGAGAAAACCGAAAATGATTGCTAGGAAAAGGGATTTGATATATGAGCTAAACTCTCAACAGATATTTAACAAGCTGATTCAATACTAGTGTTGAGCCCAAACTTCTCAGAAGTGAGAGTGAGAGAAGCAAGAGGGATTTAAGAGTTTAAGCCATGACATTATTTATGTCAACGTTAAACACACACACATACACAAAATACTAATTATAGTTTATGGGTACCTGCCCATACTATGAACATATAAAAACAAGGATGGACATAGAAGACATTTATACAGCCAACAAAAATATGAAAAAAAGATCGTCATCACTGGTCGTTAGAGAAATGCAAATCAAAATCACAGTAAGATACCATCTCACGCCAGTTAGAATGGTGATCATTAAAAAATCAGGAGACAACAGATGCTGGAGAGGATGTGGAGAAATAGGAACACTTGTACACTGTTGGTGGGAGTGTAAATTAGTTCAACCATTGTGGAAGACAGTGTGACGCTTCCTCAAGTATCTAGAACTAGAAATACCATTTGACCCAGCAATCCCATTACTAGGTATATACCCAAAGGAATATAAATCATTCTATCATAAAGACACATGCACACGTATGTTTATTGCTGCACTGTTCACAACAGTAAAGACTTGGAACCAACCCAAATGACCATCAATGCTAGACTGGATAAAGAAAATGTGGCACATACACAGTCAGTTCAGGTCCTTTGCAGGGATGCAGATGAAGCTGGAAACCATCATTCTCAGCAAACTGACACAGGAACAGAGAACCAAACACCGCATATCCTCAATCATAAGTTGGAGTTGCACAATGAGAACACATGGACACAGGGAGGGGAACATCACACATTGGGGCCTGTCGGGGATTGGGGGCTAGGGGAGGGTTAGCATTAGGGGAAATACCTAATGTAGATGACGGGGTGATAAATGCAGCAAACCACCATGCCACATGTATACCTATGTAACAAACCTGCACTTTCTGCACATGTACCCCAGAACTTAAAGTATAATAATAATTTAAAAAGCACACTTGCCTCAGGATACTGCTAAGTTCTCAGGAGACAGAGTGGAAAGGGGTCAGAGAAGGCATCAAGCAGGGCTTCAAATGCATTTGTGTTCTATTTTGTCTTTTCTTTTTTAAAAAACAAGATAAAGTTTTGAAGAAATATGACAAAATTTTAAGATGCACTAAGTATTGGTGGATGGTAAATGGTTGTTATAGTGCTGTTTTGTATGTTTTAAATGTTTCACATGAACAGGATTTTTTACAAATTTTTAGAAAATGTTCTGTTTATCTGAGTGAAGGAGTAGAATCATGGAATTGATGACCTGAGAGTTATAGTGTGGTTATGGGTTATGGTCCGTATTTTATGAATGAGGACACCAAGCTCTGAGAGGTAGAGGGATTTTCTTAAGGTCTCAGGGCCAGGTGCCATCACGGCATCACTTGGGTTCATCAGAGCCCCTAGCTGAGAACTCTGTCCAACATGTATTGCAAGCATGTCTCGTAAGCAAAACTTTCATGATGAAATAGGCACTGCTGTCACTCCAGGGTAAGTGACAGAAGAATCTTCACTGGAGACATTGCAAACATGTCTGAACATCTTTTTAAAAGGACACTTTGGGCTTGAAATTAATTCAGTTCAACAAATCTATCGAGTGCCTGGTAATTGCAAGGCATTGTATGTCCTAGCCAGATAAGAGTCTTATAGATCTTTTCCATCTGTAGCTAACTTCGTGATAGTTCTCCTCTTAACTGACTTCATCAAGGCAGAGAGGCATAACACTGAACCCAGATGTCCTTGATATCCAGAGGAGGGGCCAGAAGCAAAAGACCAAGTAGGAAAAAACCCTGAGGCATGGCAGCCCCGAACATTCTAAAGGTAAAATCTATTTAGACAAAGGTAAAATCTATTAGACAAGTGGTGATGGCTATGACCAATCTAGAACTTAGGTGTCCCCATGTAAATCCATAAATAATAGTGTCATTGGAAGGGTCCGATTTCCTGGGTCTAGAAGTAATAGGTAAGGAACAATCCTTCCTAATGCAACTCATAATCTGTGGGACTGAAAATGACTGTGCAGCCACATAGATCAAGGCAGGTGACTGAAGGGTTAGGAAGGAAAGAGTGAAGAGGAGATTGCTCAATAAGATGCTTCACGTTGGCAAAGAAGAGGAAGTGAGTTCTCAGCTGCAGAGCTTGTTTAACATAGGAGTTCCTGGCTGCTCATGCTGGCATCTATGAGAATAGATGTATTGAGAAAGGTTTGGAAAGTGCTGTCTTTAGACAAATTCTAGCAGCAACATTTATTCATACGTGACCTAAACAATTCCCTTTAGGGTCATGGTTGGAGCAGCTGCGTTCTCAAGGGTTCTCCCACATCTGTGCTCCTAAATCGATTTCTGTCATCAAGGCCAGACGCCGGTTCCCCAGCAGAGTTGTGTGTTGTGGTTTGCCCAGTGCAAGTTTGGGCTTCCAGGTTCCACGATGTGAACGGCTTGAGGAGCTGGTGGGGGTGAGGCGGTAGCCACACGATGAGGCCCGTGTTGGCAGTGGGGTAGACTGAGGATGGGGAGGGTACCCAGGGCCACGTGCATTCCTCCAGAGGGCCCTACTCAGCCATCTCACAGGGTCTGCCAGTGACAGTGGCAGAACCTGAATGTGAGGTGGAGGGGAGGTGCTCCAGAGATGGCTGCACCAACACCCACCCACCCCAGCCCCACCCATAACTACCGCTAGCCACAAGGTCACCGGAGGCATGAAGCATTGGACCTCCAGGGATGCGGTGGGGATGCAATGGAGACCTGGGGGGAGGGAAGAGAAATGGGCGACTGAATGGATTGATCAGACTTCCTAGTTTGCCTAGAATGGTTCTGACTTATACCCTTTTTTCCCTCCTGAAGGTTGTTGTAAGTGTATCTCCTTTCACTCTCAGACCTGTTCTCATTTGGATGATAAATTTTATTGTTACCCCAGAGGGGTCATGGGGCATAAGACAAGCATATATACGGCCCATCTTAATCCAGCTGAGAACATTGAAGTCATCCTTTGAAAATTTTGGCACTGTGAGAGTTTGTGTTCTGACTCACAGCTGAGTTAAGGGGCAAAATGTCAGCATCACCACAATTCCTTACTTCCAGCTGTTATGGAGGCTGCGAATTTAAATGGTTCCTGTCTTTGAACCTACAAATGAGCCCTGTCAAATTCCCAGAGTTGTCAGGGTCCTCGCTGAGATGTGAGTCCAGCAAGGGCAGACGGACTCTTCCCACCAAAATTACCTCCTCAGCTCTGTAAATGAATATCCTCTGCAAAAATTGCTTTTGGAAAAAATTATCTTCCCATTCAAATATGGAAAGCTGGGCCACATGCATTTTGCAGCCTGTTTGAGACGGTATTCCTGGAAGATTTAACTGATTATCTTTAAGATCAGCCGACATTGACTATCATCCTGGCGCAGATGAAAGAATAAATGATTAAATCTGAAAAGAAATGTGGGTATTTTAAAAGAATTGGATTTTTTTTGCCAACATAATCATCTTATGCATGTGTTTCTCATCCTCTGGTAACATTTTGATACACAGCCCATGTTCAAGATCAGCAGCGGAAGCAGGCACAGAAATGAGATGAAATGAACTTCCACAATAGCCAGTTTTAGATATTCTGGGCAGTTCTCCCTGTAGGCCAGGGACGGCCTAATAATGCAATGAAGGTCTCAGGGCTCACCAGCAAACCACAAAGCAGCTAATTTGGTATTTCTTGCAGAAAAAGAACTGGAAGCTGCACAGTGTTTGTTTGGGAAAGAACTTAGCCAAGTTAGTTGATTAGGGTGTTTCAGGAAGGACGGTTTATACTCCAATAATCGTCAGAATACAA
Organism: Cacajao melanocephalus; assembly: GCA_963573385.1. Classification (NCBI taxonomy): domain Eukaryota; kingdom Metazoa; phylum Chordata; class Mammalia; order Primates; family Pitheciidae; genus Cacajao; species Cacajao melanocephalus. Next base: position 20,129 of record CAUYLG010007873.1, on the reverse strand, counting down.
AATAGAGATGTGAAGTGAATTCTATCGAGGAACGGCCTTTTCCGGAGGCCCACACTGGCGCTGGTGGCAGTGTAACACACAGAAGAAAACTGTACCTGCCTCTCCTCAAGACTCCAGGCAAAAATCCACATGATTGCTGAAGAATGGCCCCTCCCAGTACACACATAGAGGTGAAAGAACAGGGGACACGTCTTCTGTGTGGTCTCAGGCTGGCCCTGCATATAACTAGAAACGCACTGGAGTGATGAAAGAAGATAAAGCACTGAAAACTGGCTGCCGGGCTCACGGCCGCAAAGGGAAGGTCCATGCCTTTTGGCAGGAGAAAGTTCACAGGGAAAAGAGAGCTCCTGACCTCTTCTGGTAATTCTCAGACGAAGGTGGACACTGGCCTGCCATGTCTTCAGACATTCAGAGGCCAAAACAGGAGAGCAAGATCTTCTGGTGGGCAGATGCTGAAGAAGAAAGAAGCAGAGGAGGAAGAGGAAGAGGAGGAGGAAGAAGAAGAAAGAGGAGGAAGAAGAGGAGGAGGAGGGACGAAGAAGAATAGGAAGAAAAAGAGGAACAGGAGGAGGAGGAGGAGGAAGAGGCTCGTAAGAGGGAAGCATTGCTTTTGAGCCTTCTGCCAGCTTAGATCTTGTGAGATGTGAGGTGGTGATCCCAAGTGTTGTGACTTGCGTGCTTATGGATCACTGGTGGTGAGCTGTAGCTGCTGGGAATGGGTCCCAGGGCTGCAGAAATAATGGTACCCTCAGCTCAAGGCCATGGGGGCAGGCCTGGGCAGCCAGATCCCTTCAGTGGTGGCCTCAGGCCATGAACAGTTACATCTTTGCCCCTCATGCTGCTAAAATGCCATTTCTGTGCGTGCTAGTGAAGTGACCGAGGCTGAGAAGCCCTGGAATAGTGCCTCCCTCTAGGTACATTCAGGTGACAGTGGGGGTCAGCGTGTCGAGAATGTGGAGTTTATTTCTGCTGTGGTCCTAATCATGTCCCCAAGAAAGATTAGTGCAAGTCTTAACCCCTGGTACTTGTGCATGTGACCTTATTTGGGAATAGTCTTTGCAGATATCATTAAGATCTGAAGATGAGATCATCCTGGATTTAGGTTGGGCCCTAAAGCCAATGACTGGTGTCCTTATAAGAGAAAGGAGAGGGGGCTTTGACAGGTGCAGGGAAGAAGGCTGTGTGAGGATGGAGGCGGAGACTGGAGCTCTGCAGCCGCAAGCCAGAGAGTGCCAGGAGCCCCCAGAAACAGGAGCAGGCAAGGAGGGATTCTCCCTAAAGTCTGGAGGGAGTGTGGTCTTGCCAATACCTTGCATTTGGAGTTCTGGCCCCAGAATTGGGAGACAGTAAATCTCTGTTGTTTGAGCTAGCAAGTTCATGGTCATTTCTTGCAGCAGCCCCAGGAAACTAATTCGACTTCCATCATGCCGTCCCCTCTTTCTGAACAACTTTAATATGTATGGACTCCACTCTGCTGTCACCCATCCCTGCCTTCTTCCCTTTACACCTTTCCTTCCCTCTCCCTGCCTGTAGGTGCCCCTCCTCTCACAGAGGTCTTCACTCACTGCTTTGCTCTAGGAATTGCTAGTCTGTGGGACTCCAGGCATGGGTAGAGACGGCTCCTGTCGTCAGCTCAATTTGGTGGAGGAGACAGACCGAAGCAGGTCATTTCAGGGGCAGTAGGTGCTGGAGTTGACCCTGGTACAAAATGCTGCAGGAGTCAGAAGAGGGAGCGATTCATTCCGCGGGCGTAGGGGAAAGTTTTCCCAGAGGTGGGAGCATTTGAGCTGCACTGGGAGCATCAGTGAGATGAAGATGAGAGGCGAGTGGAAACAGGCACTCTACGCGCGGGAAACGTGTCATCTGAGGTGGATCTCTGATGGGTGAGTCATCGGGGACATATCCCTTACTTGTGCTTCTTTCTACTCCTGTGACATTTAATGAAATACTGGGCTGTTTTGTACATTCCATGACCTACCTTCCATTTCCTCTAAGGTGATTTCTGGATTCACAGTCTGGTCTGTGTTGGGCACAGGAATCTATTATAGCTCAGAGCTGTCCCAGGGCATGTGGTCTGCTCTTCGTCTGGTAGGCCCAGAAGTGCCATACTGAATCTAGACCGTCCCATGAATGTGTGACTTATCGGAAGAGAGCCCCTGGGCCCACCTGCACTCTGCTGGAGTCATGGGGTACAGACCAGCCTTCTCAAAGGGCATAGTGATAGCTACAGAAAGGCACTGTGGAGCCTTCTCACCTAGAGTGGAACTGGCCCGTGAAGCGCTCTCTAAAAGTTTCTCTACCCCAAGGGGAATGGAAAACTAGTAAGACCGCCCCGTTTTTAAATTAAAATAGTTGAACGCTGAGACTTTGATATTTTCTACTTTTGAATGTATGCCTTTGACTTTTAAGTTGTATTTGGTGTCTGGGTTTAAGAACTCGCACTTGACTCTTCAGGTATGCTGCATTCAAACTAGAGACAGGTCGACTTTGTCCTGAAACATTAGACTGTGGATGATGCTCCAGATATTCGAACTCAAGCCAAAGGGCGTTAATTATGGCCCGCACCTTGAAGTCAGGTCACCTTTCAATAGACAGGAGTCAGCTTAGTGTAGAGCGGGTGAGGGTGAGGGAAGCAAGGCGCCAAGTCCTGAGGGAGGCCAGCTCCTCATGTAGCGTAAAACTGCGTGGTGTATAAGGTGCAAGTCCTGGCTTTTCTCTTGCGTGTCTTAGAGCAAATTAGCAACCACTTGTGCGTCGATGTTCTCATCTGTAAAATGGGCATGATATTAGTATCACCTTTAGATGTTGTGAAATGAAAATGAGTTGATGCATGTGAAGTGCTGCCTGCTGAGCGTTCGATGACGGCATGAGGCCAGCAGTCATCGAAGACTCTGTTATTATGAAGGCTATGACTACTTTTTGCAAAGAGTCAAGTGAGATGATGTAGGTGAAGTGTCAAGCATAGCATCACAGCAGGCTGGGCCCTCAGCAAGCATGAATGCCCCTTTACCTGAAGGCACTTCCCAGCTGACCTGGAGTCTGAGGCAAGGACTCAAGGCGTATAATGCGTAAGAGTCTAGAGCAGGAGCGGAGCAGGTACCGGGGATCCGTGTCACCTCTGCTCAGGGCAGCCTGCCTGACTACACAGAAGCGAGTGGCTCTTGCAGCACCCCAAGATGCCAGGCTGGGGAGATGACAGGAACCATCACCAACTGCTCCTGCTCCAGGCCTGGCAATGGACAGAGCCACCCCTAGTGGCAAACCCATTTCCTTAATGCCATTTCTAGAAACTATCACAGATGCTTGCTAAAGAGCATGGGGCTCAGGTCCTATGTCTGCGTTGGGGGGTGGGTGGTGTTGTCAGGGGTGCGGGGGGTGGTCCAGGCTGGTCCAAGGCAAAAGCTACTGGAGGAAACAACATTGAGCATGGAATGAGTGCTCCCTCCTGCATCTCACTGGATTCTCACAGTAGCCTTGCATGGTGGATATGAATATCCTTGTTTTTATAAGAGAGGAAAGTAAGGTTTAGAAAAGACAGTCATCTGCCCAGGGCCACCCAGCTGATAAAGGCAGAGCTGAGAATCAAACTCCCTGTAACGCAAAGCTTAAGCTTCAGTTTCTTTCCTTCCACCTAGCTGCCTCTCTGCTTTCATATCCCCTTAATGATAAGCAAACACTTCTCATTTTACCACAAGGTATTTTTCTCCTAAATTTCATTTTAAAGAGAAAAAACAATATTATTTTTTGTTCAGTTAAATAAAAGCTTTTTATTGTGCCCAAAGGAATATATAGGAAACTTGGAGGATAATGAAATTGAACATACAAACTTTCTAATTTACTAAAAATACCATATCCCTGTAAAGAACTTACCTAGTTTTGCTTGCAAAAGAGGATTAAATGGAGAAATTACAGGAAAAGTATGTTTTCCTTGTATCTGGAACAAATTGAAACTAGGAGATTATCTACAGGGAAAAATACTTTGGGGAGAGAACTTCTGAATTGTTTTACATATTTATTTCTGTGCCTTAACAAAAACCTCAAATTTGCATTAAAAGAGAGATGATAAGAGGAATCTGTAGACTTGCAGCTAGATCCAGATTCTCATCCTCAGCACTCCTGGCATTTGTGGCGGATATTCTTTGTTGGGGAGCTGTCTGGTACATTGTAGGATGTACTGCAGCATCCCTGGCCTCTACCCACTAGATGCCAGTAGCAACTCCTTAGTCGTGACAACCAAAGACGTGTTCAAACATTGCCAGATATCCCTGTGGGGCAAAAATCACATCCGGTTGAGAACCACTGAGCTAGATGAAAAAAATGTTATCAGCAATTAATTTTCATGCTTATTCTCATGGTTTGTGGCATTATATCAAGAGCACATCTGCTTCCTGGCAAGTCCCAAGAGGGACTGGCAGAACAGAGAGACCTTTTCATGATTATATTGGGCCTCTCCATTCTTCATTCTTCTTAAAAAACAAAAACAAAAACCCAGCTTTATTAAGATATAAATCATATACCATAAAATTATCTGTTTTAAAAAGTACCATTCAGTGGTTTTTAGAATATCCACAGAGTTGTGCAACCATTACCGCTACTTAATTTTAGAACGTTTTTATTACCCCAGCCCTTGGCAAACACTTCTCTACTTTGTGACTCTGGATTTGCATGGATCCGTTCTCCAATGTGAGATGTCTGGCTTGAAAACCAAACAGCCAATGTTGATAGGGTTCCTTCCCCTGACCCAATAGCTCCTTACCCTCCTTTAGGAGTTTTTAAACTTTAAAATCTGGTTCAAAATCTTCCCTTCTGGGGAGCATTCCTCAGTTTCTTCCTGGTCTGTCTGATCAGTGCCCCCAGGGCTTCCAATAGCAGCTACGCATGCAGAAGAGCTTTGCAGAGGCAGAAGCCTTCTGGGGAGGCCCAGCAGTTGCCATTGTGCGCTCAGGCAGGCCACAGGAGTCAATATGCTTCCTCCGCTGATTTGCTCTGGGCCTCAAAAGCTGTTTGCTTTGTGGGAATTAAAAAAAAAAGCAATAGAATATACTGAGTAAGGAGCTAGACAGGCAGGTCTGTAGCTAGTCAGATTCCTGGGATGTCAGTGACAGAGGATCTTTAAGATTGAGACACTAGGGCAATCAGCTGAGGTGGAAAAATCAAGATGAAAATCCACGAATGGTTCTAGTTATAACACTCATTCCAATGGGACAAAAACAAGCAGGAAGTGTTAGTGTCCAAATGTCTTTGGTTTTGTTTGTGGAAAGCCAGAGCAAGGAGCTAGTTAGTCTTGGTCTTAGAGCTACTTTCAACCTGCCAGCCTCCAACTTTGATGAGGTGGCAGCCAGGCCCGGGAACCCAACCCTGGGGCCTCTGTGAGCAGGAAGTGGGAAGGGCAGGAAACAACCTCTCCCAAGCATTTGCCATCTGTTAGAACTGAGCCAGAGGACCCTAGCTGAGAACGGGGCATCCACCAAGTGCCCAGCTCAGCTCTAAATGCTCACATTTAGTTCCTGAAGCAAGCCAATGAGATGAGTGCTATCACTGTGCCCATTTTGGAGACAGAAAAACTGAGACCCAGGGAAATTTAGTAAGTTGCCCAAAAGGTCACTGAAAAGTGGTGGGTGTAGGACTCTGGTCCAGAATGTGGGCAAGTAGCCACTGCCTGACACCGCTTCTCAGAGGAACACTGCCAGATGCTCTGACATGCACAACCCCCTTTAGTTGTCATGACATGCATAAACTCCCTTAGCTCATCAAAGAAAAGAGCTAATTATGAATCTGGTTATTTATATAATTTAGATGACAATCTTGAAAACGTAGTTATACTTCAGAGGTTCATGTCTCTGTGCTCTCATGTGAATATTATTTCCTCGTTGTCCAAAGGAGGAGCCTGATGCTCAAGGATATTAATGATCAAGCAGCTCCTAGGTGGTAGAGCTAGGTTCAAACCCAGGCTAAAACATGCTTCTCCCAGAGAGACGCTTCCAAGGACAGTGGCATGACTGGGTCTTTCCAGAGGTTTGCCTGGAAGCCTTAGCTCTTACCCCACGGAAAGAAGAGCCACTGGTTATTAAGGGAAAATGGCTTAGTTCTTTTTGGGTCTCCTGGTGAAGTGGGAAATAGGCAGTGCTCTTAAAAGGATCTGAAAGAATTTTCCTTACAGAGATAGAAAGAAAGTAGAAAGAGAAAAATGGTGTTGAATCATAGGATCCTGAACAGGAGTTAGGAGAAATGAGGCTCCAGCCGTTTCCATTCCTTGGAAGAATCTTCCAGGACTGAGGACTGGGAGACGTGGGAATTGAGTATGGACAGGAAGGCTGGTGGCCAGGCCGTTCTTGGTCAGGATGCTCACCCGACACTTACCCTGGGAGGATCCCTCCTGCACAGTCATGCCTGTCTGGGACAGAAGCACACCTCAAACTGATAAATATACATGAACACACCTCAAACCTGAACGGAAGCTCATCAGAGAAGAGAGCTAATTACCGTGCTAGTTATTTACAAAATTTAGATGACAATCTTGAAAACAGAGCTATACGTCAGAGATTCATGACTTGAATCAGCTTGCAAGTAATGAAAAATAACACAGATCAAGCCAGGCTGATTTGCATGAGCATTAAACATATAGGTCAGTACCTATACATAGAGCAAAAGGCCAGAGATCGCAAATTATCTTAGAGCCATTCCGGGATAAACGGGAAAATGGATCAAAAGAGAAAGTATGAGAAGTAAAAATTGATCAGGACAGTTATATGAATGTGGACTTAGACGGGTATGTAACTGCTTTAATCAAAGTATATGGCTGCAGCATAAAACAGTATGTCTTAGTGAAAGCTCAGTGGGTGGGAACATGGCATGAATAAAGGATTTTATTACCATAAAACCATAAAGTTAAATTTTATGCAAAAATAAAAATGACAGGCAATATAACAGCTGGGCTAACCAAGGCAGAGTATCCCACAGACATAAAATACTTTCGGGCTGGCTGTGGACAGTGGGACTGCTTCAGTGGGAGGCAACCGACTGACCACATGGAGTGACTTGCTCTTTCTCTGGAGATTTGGTCCCGCCTCCAGACTTGCATACATGTTGTTCATCTGCCTGCAGTGCCCCGCCTCCTCTTGTCAGCAAACACATATTCAGCTTCGGTGCAGAATGGAAGGCAATCAGTTAGCACAGTAGAAAGAGGGCTTTGGCTTGGAATCCCAGTCTAGCCACTGTCCTTCTGGGTGGCTGGTCTTGAGCAGTTTACTTAACTTCTCTGATCCTCTGTCCCCCACAACCTCCGATAGGTAACACGGCATTAGTCCCCCATCAATGAGCTCCTTTGTCATTCTGGCTTTCCTTTTCACTATCATAGCACACACAATTGTAGATTGCTTGCTGTTTATGTGGATGTAGCATTTGGCTTGCAGTCAGAAGTCTTGAGTTCAAATTCTGGTGCTGCAACTTACTGGTTAAGCCTCAGTTTCCTCAGCCTGTAGTTCCAGCTTGAGCAACATGGTGAGTCCCCTATCTCTACAAAAAATAAAATAAAATACATTTTCCTGGGCATGGTAGTGCATGTCTGTAGTCCCAGCTACTAGGGAGGCTGAGTTTGGAGGATCACTTGAGCCTGGAAGATCAAGGCAGCGGTGAACCATGATTACACCACTGTGCTCCAGCCTGGGAGATGGAGCAAGACCCTGTCTCAACAACAAAATGAAATGAAATGAAATGGTGGTAAAGTCTATCAAGGCAAGACTGACATCTAATCACCAAGCCTGTCATATGTGGTCATGTGACTGAGTAGAGCCAATAGAATATGAGCAGGGATTATGAAGCCACTCACAGTATCTGCCCCTTAAAAGTCCTCCATGCTTCCCACCCTTACAAATTGGGGTAGTTGAGAACTGTGACCTAATAAGCCAAGTCTTGAAGGCAACAGAGATACAAGATGGGGGAGCCTTTGGTCTGAGTCATCGCTTGGGAGAGCGCATCCCTCCATCCCAATAAGGAATATCCATTTTGGGCTTCAAGTGAGTGAGATACAAACATCTCTTGTACTAAGCCACTGAGAGCTGGCGGTTTATCTGTTACAGCAGCTAGTATCACCTTGACTAATACATCAATACCACAGAATTGTTGTGAGGATTATAACAACACCTGGGAGGGTTCCTAGTACATAATAGGCCCTTAGCAATGTCTAATAAATGAATGGACCATTACGTTCTCCAAATGAGAAAACAGAATTAGTATATATAATGCTGTCCCCCATGCCAAGCCAAGTTTAATTTTTTTTCTCTCAAGCTAGATACAAATAATTGGGATTCCTCAGCGGTTTGTAGGATGGTACTCTCTTGTGGCTAAATTAGTATAACTTGTAGTTAAATTTCTGACAGATTTCCAGAATATTGGTGCTGAATGGGATCTTAGCAAGCAAGTCACACACACACATTTCTCATTTCACAGATGAGAAGACAAAGGCTTAGAGAGGGTAATTACTCTTGGGTAATCAAGGGCAGAGCAAGGGCTTTTAATTATTTTCACAATAAAAGAGAGATTTTGTGATTGCAAAAGTTACAAATGATCATGGCTTAAAATTGAGAAAATAGAAAAGTTTTATTTGATGGAGAAAATAAGATTAACTCCCAAGTAGACATGGGTTATGTTTTTAATATTTTGTCTATATATGTTGTACCCAGTTTAACAGAGATAATGGTGTTTACACAATTTCAACTACTGGGCACCAAAACTTGACCCTGGACCCTAGGGAGAATTTGAGGCTCCCAGGGCCACTCTTAGAGGTTGAGATCTTGGAGGATTGCCATGGCTGCTTTGACAAAATGGCATCTCATAGGGTGCAAGAATTCCCACTTTCTACTTGAGGAGGTCAGGGTGGAGGGCAGAGGTGGTGAGAGTTGGAACCTGCATGTTCAGGGTCAGGCCCTCCACCCAGCCTGGTGCTTCACAACTCCTGTCTGAGTGGCCGGCTTTGTCCAGAGGGCCCAGATGGAGCCCCAGGCATGCAGCTTTCAAAGCAAGGAAGCTGGAGCTGCGGCTCCAAGGCCGGGAGCTTCCCCTGCTCACTTCCCTAGCAACTCTCAAACGGTTCTTCCCTCAAATGTCCCGAATGGTGACTTTTGGGAACTGAGCACTTCTTTTTGCCATGAAGTGAATTCTTTCTGATGGTAATTGGTTAATAATTTCAATAAACCCTAAGCAGAGGTTGTTCTGTCACAGGTCTCCTTTAGCCCTCAAGACGGTGGATACATCTGTAGAAACTGCCAAGGGAGAGTGCAGAGGGAGGCCCTAGCCCCTGGTGAAGGGCGGTCAATGGCCTCTCCAGCAGATGAATCCTGCCTTCACTACCACGGCATCCCCCAGTTAGCCTATGAGGGCCAGCAGTGCTGCTTTGGTCACAGAGGAAACCACCGACTGACATTTAGAGGCAAGAAGGAGGTTGTTTCATGGAGAGCAGATGTGGGGGCCTGTGGCTCTCTGGGTCTCAGTAGCACCCTGGGTCTCATGACTGGCATTGCTCCCTGAGTGACGGAGCTTAGTATTCAAGGACGGCGTGAGGGAAGATTGAGCCTGGCTTCTTTACACCATTATCAATGTCTTGTTTCCTTCACTTCTTTTTCCGAACATCCTTCTCCCACTGACTCCACTTTCTTTGCCAGCTGTCTCTCAGACTCAGTGTCTACGATGATGGTGGAGGTATCTGTAGCCCATACAACGATGAGCTGCCATGTGGCCCTTCCTCAGCATGAAGTCACATTCAAAGAACAGCCAGTCTATCACCCCAAAATACTTAGAAGTAACTCAAGTCTTCAGTTTCGTGAAAAAATGCTGAAGATACGTAACAGTCATGATGCACAGAAAACTAGACATTCTTTCCCTCCTTCCCTCACACCCAGAACAGCAGCTTCTCCCCTACCCCACTGCAGTCTCTCTCCTTCCTTCTTCCTCTTGTTTTCCTCACCAGTAGGTGGAGGCAGGGCCCGTCATTCCTTGCTCTTTTACATGTATATTCTCTGTTCTTTCTGAAGCAAACCTAGCCAGGCTTTGAGGTTCTCCCCCACATAGCTTCTATTATGCTCTTAGAAAAAGCCCAGAGCTTTCTCAGGCAGGGAAGAGGGCAAGCCTCTGAATATTTATATGTTAATATTTTTCCTTGTCTCATAGCTTAAATTCTTCCCTTCAGTTTTAGCTGTGTTTTGCTGCAACACAGCTTCATTTCCATGATGGATGCCTTTGCGGGGGTCTGTTAGACATGGATCAGGCTCGCAGGACGGAATAAATAAGGTGGTGACTGAGTTCAAGACATGGAAAGCAAAAGCCCACGGCACACAACAGAAGCCAGTGAGTTGTTTCCAAAACCATTTGGACAGTTTCCTTCTGCCTCCAGAGTTAATTTTTCCTTTTGGTCTTCTCTTTGTTTCTTGTCTTCCCCCATTCTCCCTTTTCTTTCCTTTCCGCCCTCCCAAGCTGTCAACAGCAGCTCCCCTAGACTCTGCCTAGCACAGAATTTTGCTGACTTCTGAGAAATTCAAGAGGCGAACCTGCAGGGCAAAGAAAGTGAGTACAAACGTATACGGAATTTCATAGACAGGGAAAGGAAAACCCACCCTCACCTCCTGCAACTGGAAGTTAACACTTCCAGTCAAAGAGAAATGTGAAAATGAAGCCTCTGCAGTATTGCAGACAAAGAAGAATGGATATTGTGCTTTTAATTGGCAAATGCGACACTGGCTCCTGTGAGGATTGGAGTGGGATGGTGGTGATGGAGAGAGGAAAATGGCTCAGAGTGAAAAAAAAATAACATAGGGTGATTTTATGTGAAAAATAGAACTGTAGCTGACATGATCAATTTCTCGGTACAGGAGGGATTAAATCACTTAGAAAGCATCTGTAAGGAGAGGTGGGCTGGGAACGTCAGGTCAAATGCTGCCTGAGGCACGTTTGAGGTCAGATACGTCCTGTTCTGGGTCACCCTCCAGTCTGCACATTGCAGTTTCCTCTAAGTACGCACATAGCAGCTGTCTGATCATCACTGGCTATTGATTGACCAATTAATTAAACATATTCACTGTGTCATTTTAGAAAACTTGGAAAAAGAAAGAGGTGTTTCAGGGAGATCTGAAGCAAAGGAGAGCAGTTGGGAAGAACCGCATAGAATCTGTCTCCCTGCCCTCTGGGAAACGATCGCTCTCCTTTCGTCGCTGTAGCCACCACCATGCATCTCGTTCAAAGGAGTTTCCTCTGTTGTTGAGCCGAGTGGCCTGCCCCCCATTTCCCCAGGTTCTGCTGGCTGAGTTCACTTCTAGCCCCTCCAGGCCCCTCTACCCTTGCGCCAGCATGTCCATGAAAAGGGCAGAAGCCAGCTCTGGTCTCAGGCCCCATCCGCCTCCTTCCTCTCCCACGTTCAGAGGCAGCACCTACCATGGACAGCGGCTTTTGTCAAAGGCTGCCCACACTGGAAACTGAAGCACGACACCTCAAACCTAAAAACCTTTCCTCATTAACACTTCCTCCTAAAGCACACTGCTGGCATCATCATGGGCATGCAAGCCATTTGCAGCCCAGGTGAATAAGGAGTTTTGGCTCCTCTTGATGTGAAACTGTCTTTGTCATAAGGCTGACTTGATAACAGCGAGATTTCCCAGTGAGGCTGTTCCCAGTTCCATTATGCCACTTGTCTTTTTAGCATAATGTGTTGTGTGCTTATTACGTGCTTATGGGGCTAAGTGCTGAGACTAAAAAAGATGAACCATACCCATTCCTGGCCTTTAGCAGCTCAGAGTCTAGACACCAACACATATTACTGCAATAACAATCCATGGCACCAGGTCTAATGTCGGCTCTGTGTAACCTGCTCCAGCCCTTCCAAGGCCTGGGGTGAGAGAGGAGGACAGTCACTCCAGGCCGATGGGTGCTCTTCTTCCTTCTCTGAGACAGTTGATCTTATTTTTAGTCAATTTGGTCACTCTTAACCTTATTTTGCCATCTTGAAATTTTACCATTAGCTCCTCCCTTGCCCTCGCCCCCACACATACAATCACCAAATTTGTTGGTTCTATCTCAGACATGTTTCGGACTCTCTCCCACATCCTCCAATCCCTGACCCCTCTTCCTTCCTGGCCTTGAGAGCTGACAGCGGTCAAGTGCCCAACTGGTCTCCTTGCCCCCAGGCTCTCCTCCTCAGTCCTTCTGCCATCCTGCCTACATGGTTATTTTCCTAAAATACAAATCATATTGCATCACTCCTCACTTAGAGACAATCACCGACTCTCAGCTTTCAGCATGACTGGGCTTTGCACCATCTGCAGACACTTGGTGGAGGAGGGGGTATTAATGGCATTGCGTGGCCTGGGGAGAAATGTGTATGGAAGGGAAGGGGACTCAACCTCAGGATAGGATGGGCAGCGGCAGGGCTGTCATCATGATTGCACATTGAGACCACCTCGGAGAGCTTTGATGACCACAGATGCCAGAGCTGTCCCACCTCCTCCCCACCCCCAGCCATTGGACCTGAGTCCCTGGGTGAGATCTGAGCACCTGTAAGATTTATAAAGCTCCCTGGGATGAGTCATGTCACAAGCCACTGTGCTAGGGACCTCAGCAGGCTCTGTATTTTGGGATGGATGATGTGCTTTGAAAAGGCGCCCTCACATCAGCTCCACCTCATGGGAAGAGAGACACCGTTGTATCTCCAAGGTCTTTTGGCTCATGGTCCCATACCAAGCAGTGACTGGTGGCCCATGAGGCCATCCAAGCCCTGATTTTCACTCTGCAGCTCCCCAAGCTCTGTCCATCTCATGTAACTTACCAAACGCCAGGCTGTTTTTCACAGATAATATAACGCTTAACCAATTCCTCAGCCTAGGCTTACTCTATTCTCTAGAGGGAGTTAATCCACAACATTTTATTTGTTTCCTTAAAATAGCATAGTGGTATATTTTATGAGCACGACTTGAACCAAACAATCTTTGTTTGCTTCAGGCTTGATTTGGAAAACTTCTTGATCTTCTGGGTTTTGCATTACTTCCGCAGTATTAGAAAATACTTAGATTTGCTCCTAGTTAACTACGTGTTCTTTTGGGGAGATGGGAGGAAATCTGGTTGATCTTGTAGTTCATGAAAAAGAGTATTGTCTGTTCCACTTCAGGGTTCAGCAAGTGTGTGTGTGTGTGTGTGTGTGTGTGTGTGTGTGATTGGCATTTTAATTTACTTCTTATTAAGAAACACACATATCCTTTGATGGTAACCACAGCAGAGCTGCTACACGAAACTACTCCATGGCTACACAAGATGCCAACGTGTTGGAAGCTTCCTATTTTCTTTGAGGATGGCAGATAAGCCAAAGACTTTTTAATTTTGTTTTGTTACATAAGTCTCTGCTACTGGCCTCAGGCTTGTCCAAACAGCCTCATTATTCAAGTCAGGGCTGGCCAGGCTTTAGGCGAGGCTGCCTGGGTAGAAACGTTCTGCTCCTTCGTCTCCATCCTCCGCACTTCATTGTGTAACGCCCCCCGCACGATCCAAGCCTAAAAATACCCCAGTTGTCCACACGGCCTCGCCTCTGCTGGTCTTGCCTCTTAATGCAGCCCTTTCATTCTGTCTCCATTGCCTTGCCCCTTCCCCCACCCCCTTCACCCATTTTTCCCACCTAATAATTATAAAGAAAACCATTAGCCATGAAACCCTCCCCTCCCCCCTTGCTCTTTTATCTACTTAAATATCCTTGACTGCAAGACATCGAGTACAGCACATTCATTAATTTTTAATCTGTCTCTTCTTGTGGTTACTGTGTTCCAGGGGCTGAAGGACCTCGAACAATGGTCTCTGAAACCCTGGGCTGAGCCTTTTTTGTTGTAGGCAGGGATGTAGCTGAGGGCATAATGGAGTCTGATCAAATAAATATCTGTTATCTGAAATAGCCTGCTCAATGTGAATATGGATTTTCATCACATTAAACTCAAGCTGGTGAGACAGGGTTTTGGGCCTGAATATTATTAGCAAACAGAAACATAATTTTGAGAGATGGTAAACTGAAAGAATTATTCCTTGTGGGAGAGCTGTTCTGGAGGCAGCCCAGAGGATTCTGAGGACAGACGGCTGCAGAACCACAGGGCCCCCTCATTGCTGGTTCAGAGGAAGGAAGTCCAGGGAGGGCCTTATGGAGAAGCTCTTGCTGCTATTGGTGTTCCTGGGGGTCCTGCCACAACCCACTTCGCCTTTTGCAGTGCACACTCTCCTTGGAGGATCTCTTCCACTCTACCCCTACCTGTCTGTGCCTCCCACAACTGGGTCACCAACCTGCTATCTCCCCTGGGCTCCAGAACCACATATGCGGTGGCTCCTGGGAATCCTCAGGTAGGTCCAGAACAGAATTCACTCTCCAGACACCCCTAGTCCTGCTCCCAAGCATGGCCTTCTCCTGAGCATCCCTCTCATAGTGGATAGTACCACTGCCTACCCATATTCATAAGCCAGGGACCTTGATGTCCTCCTTGGTTTATTTTTACCACCATTTTGCCCAACAATTTGGCTGTGAAGACCCCTAATTGTGTCTCAGACGCATCTCTCGAGTCCATCTGAACCCTCTGTCGTAGTTCATTCATTTGCCTTCCCTGGCCTAGAAAGACAAATGCCTTCCACTGAGCTTCTCAGCATGGACACGTGTTCCACCTGGCCTGTCTTCTATACCACCCTATTGTTCCACAGCACACGGCCCATCAGGCCACGGATGAAAAACCTCCCAGGCTCTTAGAAGTCAGCAGGATAAGGTCTAAACTCCTCTTCACCGGGCATGGAGAGTAGATGTGAGACAAGCACCTTCATCACTCAACAAGCTGGTTCATATCATGCAAGGTTCCTGATTTAATGAATCCAACCAGCACTGGAATGCCTACTACAGGTGAGCAACCCTGCTCCGTATTGCTTAGGACAGTCTTGGTTTACGCCAGTTGTGCTACTATCTCATCGAGTTAGCCCCCACTCTCACTCTCAGAGTTTCCTGATTTGAATGATGAATTTTATGGTTCCCAACCAGAAGGGAGCTACTGTGTTAGGTGCTGGAGGTACAAAAGTGAAGTGAAAGGGTGGGGATGGAAGGGTTCCGCCCTCAAGCTCACAGGAGAGAAGTAAAGAAGCGTTTATAGTTCAGCATAATAAATGCTCACCGTAGGCAGTGACAGGTGCCACAATAGTGCATAGAGGTTTCAATTAGAGGACTCTTGTCAGTTCACTGAAAATCAGTTTAATGAAGAGCTGACTTACCTCAGACTGACAGAGAAATAGATTCTGCCAAGTCTAGGAAAGCTGGATGGCGTGGCATTGCTTTGTGACTCTGCTAGAGGAAGCTCTTTCTCTCACTTTCCTTCTTTGTGTGGCCAAGAGCTGGGGTTGTGGTTGGGGGTGTGGGAGCAGGTGAAGCAGGACAGGCATGGTGTGGAGTCAGCCTCAGGGGCAGACGGCTGTGGAGGGCCAAGGCCTCCATCTTCTTCCCAACAGGCTGGAGATATCAAAACTAAGCCCTGGGGCAAAAATCTCCAAAATCTGTTGAAATCACCTATGCACCAATATGGCTATAAACTCTGTAGATGGTTCGTGGACATTTTTGGTAACTTGATAAGTTAGCAAATTAGATTTTGGTAAACTGGTTTTTTGTTTGTTTGTTTCGCTTGTTTGTTTTTTGTTTTTGAGAACTGGCTTTTGGAGAAATGGGTAGGTTCCGGTCTTTGGATATCAATAAAGAAAATGTGGAACATTTGAGGCAAAACGGTTAAAAAGCTTGGACCATGGATGCAGTTGAGCTGAGTTGCAATTCTGGCACTTTCGCTCTAATAGCTGTGTGGCCCTGGCAGTCAGTCAACTTCCTGGAGATTGTTCCCCAAATTAGGAGAGCACGGTCTTAAGTTTTTGGAGGATTGAATCTGCTGATATATGCAAAGGCTCTTCCTAGAATACCAGGTCCAGAGCACATGGCAGATGTTATTAACATTATTATCTTACTGGATCAATGTTTCCAATCCCAAATTATTGGCTGGCCAGGGGCCTCAGATGTCACTGGGAGAGGACTCAGGAGCGGAGACAGAGTGAAGATGTGCAGTAACCCCATTGCTGGTTCTCTTTGTTACTGTGAATCGGGTATCCATACCTTGAAAAACTGCTCAGGAGATCTCCGATGTGAACCTGGGGGGACTAGTCCCAGCCCCAGAGATCCTGGCTTAGTTGGTCTGGGATGCCCTAGTCATCAGGGTGGAAAACGTTTCTTCTGGTGATTCTGATACGGTGCAGAGTCTGAGAACCACTGTACTAGACCTAAGGGGCTTCGTCTTTCTGTGCCTCTCCATCTGGAGTGGGCCCATTCTGGGATGGGGTGAGAAACATGTTGTACCCTGCCCCCCACCCCAAAAGGGCTGGGAGAACCAGAAACCTGAGGGGTCTGTTTCAATCCCGATGCTGCTCGGGGCTGTTTGTGCAGAAGGGCTCTGGAGAGCACTCCACGCACAATACTCAGACCTCTCAGAGGGAGAGCTTGGCTTCCCTCTGCAGAACTGTGCTAAGAAGAAAATTCTCGCCTGGTTAGGTACAAAATGTTTGCCTTCTGAGGCGATAAACATGGCCTTTCACAGCAAGTGGAGAGCCTGTGTTCAGGGGCTTACAACAAACAAGCAGAGGACATAGGAGCTTGGCCTCAGATTTCAGCAACCTCGGTCCCTCGGGTTCCCCAGCTTTCTCTTTTTCCTCCTTGGTGGTGATGCTCTCTGGACCCATAGCCTAAGGGTGAGTTAGAGAAGAGAGAGGGCCCTGTGCCTCCTAAATCCTCTGGGGGACCCAGTAGTGAAGGGCAGTGCATTTCCACCAGTGTCAGGGCCTGAGCTGAAGAAGGCTGTGGCAAAGTCTGCCCTGAAGGAGAGGAAAATCCCTTCCTTCCTTCCTTCCTTCCTTCCTTCCTTCCTTCCTTCCTTCCTTCCTTCCTTCCTTCCTTTTTCTTCCCTCCCTCCTTCCCTCCTTCCCTCCTTCCCTTCTTAATTCAGGGCAGGATAAGAGTCTCTCCAAATATAAGGTAATGCTACCTTTCACTTTGTAGCACTTGTTGCTTGATTTTTGGACTCAAGGGGTACTTAGGAGGATAAAATCAATTCCACTGAAATCTTCCTTTTCAGGCTTCCACCTGCCCACTAGGACAAGTTCTTCTGCAAGAGGGAGATTTTAAAAGTTTGTTAAAGGACACTACCAAGAAGGCAGACCTGTGACTTTACAGCCTTTTTGGGGTCCTCCTAACACCGTGCGCTCCATGAACTTCTTTGGATGGTAGCTCAGAATGTGGTATTATTCTTCTCAAGGGACCTGAGATGCTTTGATAGATCAGTAGCATAAAAAATGGAGTCATGTAGGGTAAGGGAACCAAAGGAATGAGGCAGAACTCAAGCAGGGCCTGGGAGACTGGCGTTACCTGACATGTCTTTTCATTTACTTTTCCTTCCAAACAGCTCTACATGGTGAATTAGTACCTGACCTTCTTTCATCAGAGGGAAACGGGCACAGAACTTATCAGTGAAGCTCAGCATGCTACAAGAGCATCTTGGTTCGTCCTAGCTGAGGACTGGAACATCTCAATCGCTAGTCCGCAAACTGTGAGGTCTGTCTTGACTGTTGCAGTCAAAATGCCAGCTCGGTGCGGGCAGCAGCCCCAGCAGGTTGAGGAACCAGCCCACCGGGGGCCTGTCTGTGTACGCAGCCACACCCTCCACCGTGGGGCGCAGACAGACCCTTGTTGTTTGTCTGTCTTTGTGACATAAATCCCAGAGAAAGAGCCAACATCAGGCAGAAGAGACTGCAGAAAGGGGATTTTTTAAAAAAAAAACTTGCAGATACTGGAGAGAATAAGCCCAGTGTCATTTTTATGGCAAGTCTCCCCGTCACGAAGAAAACAAAGAGCTAAGGTTTTTGCAATTTTTATTTATTTATTTTTTAGTGCTTATTCAACCATGCTTTCTCTACTTAGGTCTTATTTTTTGCTGGCCATGCCTCAGAGTGTTCCTACCCAGGGAAGGCCAGCTTTGGAAGAGGCACAGTGCTCTGGCATAGCCCGCAGGAGCGAGCATTAGCCTGGGAAGAGGGCTGATCCTACACCCACCCACCTTCCCACCCGCCCACTCATTCATTCATTCAGTGCTCAAAATATCGCCAAGTGCCTTCTGTGTGTCAGGCAAGGCTGAGACCTGACTCCCACTCATGACTGCTAGGTGCTGAAACTCAGCTCCTTTGCCCCCTGGAATGGTCGGGAAGAGCCCCAGGCAGCCCCGTCGAGAAGGAGCAGGATGAAGGAGCCGCTTCTTCATAATGACATTGTCCAAGAACGACCATGCCCTTCACCGATGCTCCATCAGCCCGGCATTGTGCAGCTGAGTGGCTGTTATTATTCTAGCTCGTGAAAGGACACGGTGAGTGCTGGAGTCAGTGAATCATCCACAGATATGAGAGGTGGAGTTGGTGGGCAGTGGAGCCACCAAGCTAGAGACGTCCTTTGTCCTCACAGGCATCTTTGGCCATAGTACTGGGTTTGCAGGTATGTGGAAGTGACACGTGCCACCTCTGGGCCGTAAAGCCTTACGACACTGGGCACTTGCTCCTCTATCTTCTCGTCTCCCTCCCTGTGAGCTGGGCTGGAAGGGCAGTGGGACCCAGCCTTCATCATGCTTGTGAGGCTAACACTGGGGATGCCAGGACCTGAGATGGAGAATCCGGGTCCCCAAAGAGTGTGTGAAGTGGAACCTACTGCCGGGCTAGACTGCTCACCTCTCCTGTGTGTGGGGCAAACACACTTCTGTCTTATTTAAGCCACTGACCCCTTGGTCCACTGTTACAGCAACTTTGCCTCTGGCTTACTAATATAGAGGGGTAAAAGAGCAGCCCTCTCTTCCTTTCCTGAGTTTAGAACTAATTAAGGGAAGGTGAGTAAACCCCGAGAGATGCAGAGCAAAATACTGTGTGTGTTACTGGTAACAGTGGGCTGGAAAATGCAGCATTGAAGTGGTACCATGCAGGCTTGCTGATACCTCGCGTTGGAGGTAGACATACCTGCTTAGTCCCTGGTGTAGCCAACAGCTGCTGGTACCAGGGGCATATGGAGGGACAGAAATGATGCCCCCAGGAGGGAGAGAAGAGGTTGAGCCAAGAAGCCTTGTTTTTCCCCTCCCAAACTCACCAGTCAGATAGATCTTTTCTCCTCTTCCGGGCAGAGTAGGAGAGGCAGGCGGGAAGAGATGAGGAGGCTGCCACAGTAGAAGGCCTCTCCCAGAATGTGAAGAACGGTAAGCCCCCTCACATAGCAAATGCCCCACAGTGGGCACTGGTCATGTTGCTACCAAGACCCCTGCACAGGAGTTAGACCATTGAGCATTCTCTAATCTTGGGTGCATCTGCTGGAGGGTTTCAAACAGGGCTTTGGGATGAGTCATCATCAAATGGTTTGATGAAAATCACCTCTATTCCTCCATTTCTGATTACTTATCTGTGGGCACGCTGGCATTTGTGGGGCAGACAGAAAGACATTTGGGTGTGCAGTGGGTGTGCGTGTTTCCTTGCAGGGATGAGTGCAAGAAGGAGCAGGTCTTACCATTTCTTAGATCAATGAGTTTTTGAGATGTGTGAATCTCTACATGTTTTGTTTTTCATTTCAGGATCCCAGACATATTTAATATTTTTGGTATTGGGGCTGCTGATAAAGAAGAACATCTTTCTAGGGCTACTAAAGAACAAACCCACAGGCCCTGCACTTGTTCAGGCCTCAGCATCTCTAAACCAGAGATTGTGCAGTCCCGGAACTGGCTTCCCTCTCTCTGCTGTCTGCCCTCTGTAACACAATGGTAGTAGAGTGTCCTTCTAAGACCCAGGTCTGCTGTCATTCACCTTCTCCAAAACCTCTAAGGGCTTCCTATGTCCTAAAACATGAAGTATGAATCTCTTGTGTGGCATTACAAGCCTGCTCTGATCTGGCCTCAGTGGACATTTCCAGCAATGATTCCCCTTGGCCCACTTTAAGTTTTCCTCCCTCCCTCCCTCCCTCCCCTCCCTCCCTCCCTTCCTTCTTTCCTCCCTCCCTCCCTCCCTTCCTCCCCTCCCCTCCCTCCCTCCCC